>WBMW01001139.1:2331364-2537536 GCA_013396635.1 Penelope pileata | reverse complement strand
TTTTTTTAACCTAGCTGATTCTTTCCAGATCTTGCCTAAGTCCTTTTTTTTTGGACATAAGTAAACCTACGTGTTTATTTAGATATGGAAGGATTTTAGGCTTGCAAGACTTGGGATCAACCATGCATTGATCTAAACATTTACTGAGTAGCAGGCAGTTGGACACAGAACACCCTGAGAAAATGATGTTTAATCATGTGGAAAATTTTGCCATTTGCATCAGCACAATGATAAGTAGATAAGTGTACTTTCAGTTCCTCAAACAAAATAAATGCTGTAACTAAATGCTTTATGAGGTTGAACATCATATTGTACACAACTTCACTGTGAAGCCATTAGAAAAAAACACTGTGAAAATCCCCTATTATGCAAAAAGGTGCATGCAATATTTCCTGAGTAAAATGAGATACAGTAAGAGGTATAACTTTATGGCTCTTTTTCCCTCCATTAGCTTTTTGTTTATAGAAATTAGGTGAAGTACCCAAGCATAAATCTGCTTGGAAATAAGACAGCACTCAGAATCAGCAGTGTAGGTAAGAGGGTTACTTAAATTGAAACAGGTGAGTGGTCTCATTGACTCATGAACTTAAAGATGGACATGTCTTGTACGGCACCTGGCCAAATGTGTGTCCAAAATTTCAATTTTCACTCCCTGCTCTCCAGCCTGGTGCAATCCAAGCTCTTTCACAACTTTTCATGGTGGACTGATAGCTCCTAATGCTTTTTATTTCAGGGACTGACTTCATACAAAAAAAAATAAGTTTATGAAGAGTGGAGGTGTCCCAAATGTAAACCATAATGGTAGCTTGGGAGTATGGGGAAGAAATTTGTTTTCCCAGCATATCCTTGTAAGGTGCAGATCCTGCTCCGTGCAGGAAAACTGCTTTGACACTCAGAGAAAAGTGCTGCCTCTATTTAAAATAATAGTGTTGAATCAGTGTTAGAAGAGTAGTATTGAGTCATAAAAACTAATTATCACTGTTCAAAACATTCTCAAATACACTTAAGTGGAGGTTTGTTGCATAAACATACAATTAAAGAAAGAATTTGTGATGGATGCAGGAATACGCAGCTCACAGGCTCACTGTTTACTGGTGCAGTTAACAGATGGGTAGGCCAACTGATCCACAGATGTGCAGCTTATAAATATAAACTAACGTCTTACTAGTGATGTATATCTGCAAGTGGCAACAAATTACTTTCTCTTTAACTCTTGGCTGTATGGTGAGGTAGATTTTAATAACAGTAGCTGTCTCTAGAGTTGGTGAATAGCCATTAACAAAAAATGCATTGCTCCTGCTAAATCTGGGGATACAGTGCTGTGAAGCAGTGGCAGAACCAGTCTTTAAAATGCATGGGTGGTGATTTTTTAGTTTTTGGGCAGGAGATGTCCAGATCTGGTACTCTAAAGCTTACCGTGTGTATTTTAACTCCTGCATTCCTAGCAGATGCTAACAAGGACCACAGCATGATTTTGCCTTGGCTTTCTTTAAGAGTCTGAGGGCAGTGGAACAGGAAGGGGAAGTGGAATCTTTCTATATTCCAAAACACTTTTTTTTTTCTGAGCTAATAAACCCCAGTTAATCTACAAACCAAGGCACTGATGAAAACACAGAGTTAAGGGGTTGGGGGGCTGCATTCCATTATTTTATTTGCTCTTTAAATAATTTAGTTGCAAAAAAATCTGAAGGCTGTTTTAGCAGCAATTAATTATTCATTAATGACATGCTAATTGCACGGTACCTTTGAATATTTAACAAAATGCAAAAACAAGCACCGTAGTTATGTTTTTAATGTAGGAAGAGATCCTTTACTCTATTACCTCTTTTGTGGAAAAAAATAGACCTTTTTCGATGGACTGGGGAAAGTCATAGTAGTGCCCTACTTTCTATTCACTATCTTCAGTCACTCTTTGTACAGTGGAATATAATGTCCTTATCTAGACTTAACAATTGACAGGGTGGCAATCCGTTGACTTTTGTCCAAATGATTTCTCAACAAAAATGGGTTAATTATCGCTCTCCGTAGCTTTTTGAATAACAAAAGGCCATGGTTCCTTTTCTTCTTTTCTTTCCTATTTACTGTATGGAAGCCTTTGAAATGCGATAGTTTAATCGGTGACACCTTCTAACCGGGGATTTCTGAGTGCTGGAGCTCTCTGCAATGAGCTCATATTGCTGTGTGTGAACATTACCATGATTAGGAGATATGACCTTTATTATGCCAAAGCCACCCTGGACTTTAAGGATGAAAATAAAACCCCTCCAAACCACTTCAGGCACTGAAGTAGGCTTGGATTGTTTCACCTCATAAAAGCCAAGCGGTGTGCTAACAATGCCCTTTTAATACACAGACTCGCTGAGCTACACTCCCTTGACCAGCTTGTTAAAAATATTAATTGTTAGCTACACCTCCCAACTGTGCTTTCCTGGGTGTGTTTAAGTGAGCAAAATGAGAAATGTTAAGATCTTTCTCTCTTTGAGAACTAGCTTGGAGATCTCGCTATTATGCAACAGATGTCAGTAACCTGGCTGGCTATTTCTCTACAAATATTTTGTTTTCTTGGCACAAAACGTAAGCTGATAGTCAACAGAATTTAGAGTCACTGTCCTTGCTTTTGCTCTACTCTAATTCCTCAGCGGGAGGATAAGTGACATGGACACTATTCTAATTTGCATCCTATAGCCTGGATTTTGTTCTCCTTTCTAATTAGTTAGTAACTCCCATTAACGTTAATAGTACTTACAAATATGCATCAGTGAGAGAATAGATCCCAGTAAATCTGAGCATTATTAGGGTGATACGAAATTAACATGTAGGATACATGCTGAATTTTATAGCTTGGCTGGCTATAAAGTAGAAATGTATTCAGTGACAAGATAAGGGAAAACCAGAAGTACTTAACTAGAAGAAATAGGAATGCTCATGCATCCTGCATCTGATTGTCCTCCTAAATACTCTTTCCATTGAAGTAATGTAATTGTTTCAGAGCTGACTTGGGCCTCCCTCCCATTTTGTTCTGCTGTTTGGAGGATTCTTCTGGCATCTGTGGCAAACCCTCTTGTGCCTGCAGACACGCTGGGCTGAGGCTGGGCAACTCTGGCTCTGAGCTTGCTTTCTGCACTCCTGCCATGGGGAAGAGGCAAGGAAGGCTCCTCTTAGATGTTCCTTTTACAATTGTGAGATTGGATCCAATGGCAGATAAAGCCAAAAGTAATATAATTTATTACCTGGGTATTCTTTATTCATTCTTGTGAGAGAAACATCTGCCCTGTGCCATACATGAAAGCATATGGTTTAAAAGGTTGGGATATATGGCAATGAGCTGGGGAAGAAAGCCCACCTGTGCTCAGGAGCTTTGACAGCCAACAGTACCACTTGCAGCATCTGCTCTCCAGGTGGGGGATTCCAGAAAACATTAATTTAAAAACAGACAAAAATGTACCTAGCTGTGAAGTTCTTTGAGCAAAAATAGCAAATGCAGGGCAACTAACTAGGCTAAGACCTGTTTATGGCAAGAAGTAAACCATTCACGGAACAACAGGTGAAACCAGCCTCTGGGTTCTCCAGCTGTCACGGGACATGGATCCACTTGTAAGTACAGACATGTCCTTGGGAGTGGTTTCCTAATCTTAGCCCCTTTTTAACTTTTTTTTTTAATTAGAGATACCTAGTTTTGGCTGTACAAAACCAGCTCTTAAGTTATGTTTTTTCACCCTATGGTTAGTGGTCAGAATGTTAGCCTAATGCATATAAAGCATGTGGAAATTTATGCAGATGAATTAGGGTCATGCTAGAGAGTGCAATGATGCATTATCCCAGACAAAGTATTCCCAATCTGTCCTACTGTTATTTATTATTTGGCATCACCAAAGATACAATTTTTATGCTGTTTGGACTTGTTATAATACAGATAAAAATGATCATTTCTTGCGATGGAGGGTAACAAATTAATTTCGGATAGAACAAAGCAAGGAGAGGTAGGCTGTAAGTGGGGGACAGGAATAACTGTTAAGAAAATAGTCTGAAGCCTCTGCACCATATGCAGAATTTTTTTAATGAAGAATGTTGTTTAGGGTCAGGCAGTAAGGAAGGATGGTCCGTGTTACTGATGTGCTGTGGCAGAAGGAGCAAAGAGTTGGACTAATGGCGTATACTGGTTACTGTCACTGGCAAAAGGCGTCTGCTTGAGGAGAATTGAGAAGGGGGTAGAAGTTAGAAGCAGATGAGTCTGGCATCTTGCACTTGTATATAATTTACATCTGTAAGGGAGCACTGGAAAAGACTGCAAATGAAAATTGAAGGGCTTCAGCACGCTGGCACCACAATGACAACCACGGTCAAACCTAAGCTTTGTGGGAGGGCATGATCCCCTCCAGCCCTGCTCAGCCCTGCTGTTGTGTCAGGCCCCATGCTGACAGAGTGAAGTTATTTTGGATGTAAATGGAGGAGGTACCCCTTTTTGCAAGGGCCACTGAGCACTTCATTTGAGTAAGTTGCTCTTGCACTGTGTCAGACCAGTGCAAAGTGAGCTATTTTACCACTTCCACTTGCTTGCTTCTGGTTTCTGAATGAATTACACCTGATGTGAAATTTACAATGATGGGTTGGCTACAGAGCTGCTCCCACCACTCTATAGCACACTTCCGCCACTGTGCTGAAGGTTTGAGGCTGCGAGGTGCCTTAGTTGCACAGGTGTAGAAGAAAAGGGAACGTGGTCAACTTTACCTTGTAAGGACACTTGTTGCAAATGTGACTTTTAATACCAAATGGCAATTAAATGCCAGGTTTGGTTTCCTGACTGCAATTAAGTGTTTGGATTATGAGCTCGTATTTGAGAGACTTCATTGCATTAAATATAATAAACTAAGTGAGAGGAAGGAGCAGGAAATGAGGGAGAAAAAGGTCCTGTTGAAACATATTCAGACATGACATTTCCTTACGTCGATAACCATCAAGGGCTTTGCTTCTCCATCCATAAAGACAAGAATGCCACCTGTCAATCAAATGGAGAGTCACAACAATAGATCAAGAAAGAACGAAGCAAAAACCGTCGTCTTGCTTTGGAAAAGCATTGGCTGCTTTTTTGGCAGCTGACAATATTTATAATGCTCGCATCCAAGCACAAGTTATATAGGTGGTGTGTAGCTTATATTATGATGCTTCATTTCCTTTTAAAATTGTATTCACCCAGTGGGAGAAATTATACAAATAAGGCATTTCAAGCCACTGAAGCACGACTCATATTTGTAAGAGTTATTTTAAAATGCCTGGTTCTTTTTTCTGGTCTTCTCAGTCACAGTTTTTAATCAGTATTGAATGAATATTCAATAAAGTTTAAAATAAAAGCCACAAAGAAGTTGTGTTACCAAAGAAGTGTTACCAATCCTTATTTATAAGGGAAGGTTTCTAGCCTTTAGGGTTCAGAGCAGCCCTCCTTCCTCCAAAACAAGCAAAAACCAAACCACACAAATTCCCTGAAAATCACATTAATTTTGGAAGTCTTCTCCAAGCCTCCACTTTTAACATTCATGATTTTTAAAACCATTTTCATTACAGACAAATGCTGTTTGCACAGAGCACATCTGCAGTATGGGGATTAGTAGCACAGCTGCATTAGTTAGAAACCTGATATGATATATTTTGCCTTCGACTTTCATGTAGTAATGTCAGTGGAAATTGTGGAAGTAGAGCACAGTTACTGTTATAAGTGCAACACAGATCTTAATTTGAGAAAATTAATAAAGCAAAAAACATGGATAATGAATGCATCGTAGTGTGTATTTCATATCTGAAAACTTTTCTCATCCTGGGTAATTTGAGCATCCTTTGTTTTGGCGTCCTTTTGATACTCTGATTAGATTCTATATTTCTGGGTTATGGACTAGCTTTTCCTAGATGGAGACCAAGTACCACAGAGGGCCAAACAGCATCGTATATAATAAGCTTCACCTTCCTGTATTGATCCAGTGCCAATACAGTCAAAATAATGTCAGGCAACTAACTTTTACAGTTCAGTAAAAATCTCCTTGTAGCTTGTGAATGCAGATGGCATCCTGTCTTTTGCAAGCTGAGAACACATGACGGGAAGTTGAGAGAAAATAAAACTTAAAAATGAGGGACAGGAAGTCAAGACACAGCAAATTAGATGGGCACGGGCTGTGCATTCCTCTGGTTTGGGACTGGACCATGACATTCTTTTGCTGAGTGCATTTGAATTTGCAAAAAGACTTGCCAACCACATATGGTACAGTCTTCTCTTAAGAGCTGTGCATTATTGAGCGCATATCTGATTCTGTAGGCTTCTGGAAGTGGAGTCATAAAAGCTTCAACAGGCACAGAGCTCCTTGGAAAGGCTTGATCCAACTGTGCAAGTTCAGTAGTGTTGACTGAGAAAACAAGAATTACAGACTACAACAATGTGAAGGTTTCCCATTGTCTTCTACTTCAGGAGGAAAAGGAGATATCTTTTTCTTCTTTTTTAATGAGAAAATAGTTCTAAGAATAGATGATACCTCTCTGGTAGCAAATTGCTCTTGAGCACAGATCATCATGACTCTAGTGTTTTGCTGGGCCTAAGACCAAGGATTTGAGTCTAGCCTTTAAGCACTTTGGGCTGTGGTCCTCAATCCTGTAGCTCTTCTAGGCACAGTGCCCTGCCTTTGCTTTAAATATCTGTTTTGAGTCCAAGATATGTGAAAACTTTGAAGAAAGATTTGCAGGAAGTGCCACCACTAAGAAACCTGCCAATGTGCAATGTCACTGATCACTTGAGAATCTCTGCCCTGCATTTTGAATACCTGGAGCACGCTGAATGGCTGTTGACAACCACACTAACTTTAATGGGACTGTGTCTCCACTGTGAGCTGGGATGTAGCCAGTGTGCATCCTGAGAGCACGCTGCATCACATTTGCTCGACAGTGCTGTGTAACCATTGAGCTGCAGGCAGAGCTGAGGAACATAAACATCACAGTCGTGATGAGAACTCTGAGAACTTTTCTTAGCAACTCCAGTGTAATTTAAGAGCTCATATATTGCCTCCATGCTCACAAACCAGTTACTTTGACTGGTGTTTTTCCTTTTATTTTTTTCTTTTAAATATTAAAAGTTCAAAATTCAATTAGTATCCTCAGAAAATAAACGAATGCCTACATTTATGCAGCTTGTCTGGCATAATTTATCTACCTATCTATTTTTCCCTTGAATGTATTTGAGAATTTTTATGCCTTTCCTCTCTTCTCCCTATTTCATCAATACTACTTCTCTAATCTTGCTGTCCAGAGAATGCCCATCAGTGCCATTTGATCATCACATGCCACCTTGGTACATCTGGCTCCAACTCACTGATCATTTTGGAGCCATAACACGTTTAATTTGCTGTCTACCAGCAGTACAGGGATCTTACAGCATCTCAGAAGTTCCTCTGGAAGTCATCACGCTGACACTTGTTCCAGGTAGAGACATCTGGGTGCACATGTGCATCGACTGTCCTTCAGAAAATGTTACAATGCACAACATATGGGATGTATTTGCTAGCTGTTATCGCTGAAAGCTTTTAGTTATAGGTATCATGCGTGATCTGGAGCTGTGTTTAGTATTTCTTTTTCCAAGTCCACCTTTGTGGCATAATTTGAAGCTGCTGCTAATGCAAATCGAGCACTTTTCAGGAGTGTGCTGGAAAGGACTGGCACAAAATGAGCACTGAGAATTTGTGGTAAGCCTTTTCCCATAGTTGTCATCATTTCTTCTGCATGATGTAAGTTAACATTTGAGGCTGCAATGTGTCAGATTAAGCTAAGGAAAGAACAGAACCAAAATTGCCCTTGTTTGTCTCATTTTAGCCACAGAGGTGGATCTACTCACATGAGCACGGCAATGTGCTAGAAGTCAGCTATAAATGACTAAACTTCTGTGTCTGTGAACGTGTGGTCTGGACACCCCAGTGACGCTGCCTCCAGTGGTGCTTTCCTCTCTGCAGTGACTGAACAGAGCGTCATTTTTCTCAGAGAACCTGAATGTGCCTATAATCACATGGGGGAAAAAAAAACCACCAGTGGGGCATTTTCTTGGTTGACATCTCATATTTGCATTCAGGCTGAAATCCTGCCTTCTTCATGACCCATGGTTATGCTGCGTGTGTGGGAGAAGAGCAAACCACACTAAATGCATCTCTGTGCTAAGCAGCGATGCTTCTCTCCCTTCTTGGTACAGCAGGGGCAGAGGTGGGATGGGAGGGGAGCCCAGCAAGTGCTAGAGGGCATGCAGCCTTTCACAGGGAATGACTGAAGCTCAGTTGGGTGTTTGTGGATACCAACTGCACCATCAGGTGTTGTGCCATGTGAGACATGAATCCCTTCTCCAGCCTGCTCCTTAGGGTTCAAACACATGACTTTAATGCAGTAGGTGAGTTTACATCATGGGGTTTTAAAAACCCTTCAGTGATTTGGAGATGCCCTTGGAATGTCTGTGATACAGCAGTGTTCTTGCTTTTACCAGCAGCATCCTGAAACACAGCAGCTGAATGGCCATTATGAGCGACAGCATGGCTCAGACTGGCTAGGGCAGGCACCAAAGGATTTGCTTGAAATATCTCATGTTTTCTATTCAAGAGTCTGCTGCAAAGTCCTGGCAAAAGAGATGCTCCATCTTGAAGCCATCAACATCTATGTGCAGGAAGACCAGATATATTTGATATGGAGGTGGGGGGAAGTTGCTAAGAGCTATGAAGCTGCTGATTGTTGACTTGAAAGACCCATCTTGGAGGTTCTGCTTTGCCAGGGCACCTTCTTTTATGCATAGCTTCTCCAGCTCTCAGCTTCTTACCAGTAAAATAGGTAGAATAGCCCTTTCCTACGCACTGCAGTTTACTAAAATCAACAGTGGCACTGCTGTAGAGCAAGGCTGGTGGTGAAACTTTAAGCATCATGGGAAGGGCAGGTACATCCTCCAGTTTTCAAGGAAAATGCGTCAGACATCAGGGTGCTGGGCCCCATGAGGATAACCCTAATGTGCAGAGGGTGGATGAGGGGTAGGATGGGATGCCTTCTACTCGGAAGGTTGATTCCAGGATGAGTCCCTTAGGAACGCTGTGGGACAATGCAACTCCAAGCATCAATTACAGGCTAGAAGCCAGCATTTTGTGAAGCTGACGGAAACCTTCTGGAGATGCAAACCATTAACTTCTACATGCAATTTCTTCCCAGCGTTACGTACTGAGTGGGATGAAGTTTTATTTCATCTTTTAGATCTCTAGAGAAGCTGGATTCTTGGATGAGAAGCTGTCTATGATTTCAAAGTACAGATACAGCAAGTGGCTAATCTGCAGAAAGAAACTAATGCCTGCTTTAGAAAGGTACAATTTTGGCAACCTAACCTATTGACCTTCTAACTTTGGACTGCCAAGACTGCTTGCTCAGTACATCTGTTTCTCTATGGTTTTGCTTGTAATTATGTTGTCCTCTGCAGTTACGATAGTGGTTTATCCTGCTTTAGAAATGTTGTGTTTTGAGGTTAACTTTCCCAGGGGGTATGTTTCTTTCTTTCTTTTTTCTCTTTTTTCTTTTTGTCAAAGCAAACAATACGTAAAATCCTACTCGGGAAACAGAAGCCAGTAAGAAACCCATTTAGAAAGAGTTAAAGCACCTTGTGTTGAGGGGATGCGTCTGTCAATGGGAAATACTGTATAATGTGGTTACTTGAAAATGGCAAATAGTCCTGCATCTTATTGAATGAAAAAGGACAAATGTCACAGAGCTTGATGGAAAAATAAAGATAAGGTTAGGGGTGATGTGACCCAGACGTGTCCCCTGCTGTCCACGTGAAGGGCGATTCTCCCTGTAGCTTACTGTGATTCCTGCTTTTTGCTCTGTGTGGACAAAATGATGATTTATGGCTCCTGCCTTGGTGGTGGGCTGGTGAGTTTTCAGGCAATTTCTAATTCTCTCCTTCTGACTTTAAAGAAAAAGATCTTTTCAGGTCTTACAAACAAGCTGTGATTGTTGGATAGTGCCAATTGTAAATATTATTTGTAAAAATCACTTTGGGAACTGTTTAATTCCTCATTAAAGGCCTAGTCCTGCCCCATTAAAATCAATAAGAGTTTTGCCATTCGCTTCAAAGAAGAAGGATGAAGCTCTCTTATCTTCAGTATATTCTGCAGTATTGCATTGCAATGTTAGAAAATGCAAGGGCTAGTAACTGTGGAGAGTGCATGACTCTGCACTGTGAGAAGCAAATCACGTTCCCAGGATGGAGCATCTCTCTGCAATATTACGTCAGGGAATGCCACGCTCTCTGGGTTGTCCAAAGGCTCTGACCAACAGATACAAATGGCCATGGCCGTCCTCATCACCCCAAAGAGAAGGACCAAAGGGCAAGGTGAATTTGGTGGCTTTGGTGACTTGGCCAAACTAATGTTGCTTAAGCTTGAGAACATTCTTTCCCCAACCAGATGGGAAGCAATACAGTACGGGCCAGTTGTTTAAAATGGGATCTGAAAAGAGACCAAAGCTTTGAATGGCAGCCCTAAATTTGAACTGTAAGTAAAGATTTCCAGTATTATGCCTGCGTATGTCATGTACTATTTCACTTAGCAATTGAGCAGTGTCCAAATGCTATTTATTGGAAACAGTGGACTTTTTCCACTGAGAAATATTTTGTGGTGCTTTGGCTTTTCTGAATAATTTCAAGTTTGTTTGGTTTCGCCTCATCTGACTTTTAAAAAATTTTTCTTGGAGACAAACTGAATTTTTAGAAATTAATTTGATTGCCTCCATTCTGTAGTGAAGAAAACTTTTCTCATAAAGCTCATTTTCTTAGTTTTTTTAGTTTCATATTAATCTAAATAAGGACAACTTTATAGTCTTAGAACTGTAGTAGTTCGAAAAGAACACATTCACCACATTCACTGTAAATACTAACTGTATTTTTACTGGCCAAAGAATTAGCATGTACTTAGTTCCTTTTTTTTTTTTTAAACATACAAAGGTAGAAAAGTAACATTTTGACCTTTTTCTTAATCGTATGAGTGGATTTTGGGGGTTGAAGTGGGTTGCCAGGAAATACCACAGGCTATATCATGTTCTGAGCAAAGCCGGATGTCTGTGTCTAATGTGCTACAAGACTGTAGGACAGATATGTAGTGTGCTTACTACTCCGTTACTTTGTTGAGGTTATTACTTCAAAATCAGTTGATGTGAACACAGCTCTGCAAAATCAATTTAAGATTAGTATGTTTGGTTTTTTTTCTGAATTCTGAAGTGCAATCGTCAAGAAATCAAATAACTTGGGGACTGATTGGCCCAGATGTTATATTGGTATAAGCAGCATCTATTGAACAGTGCTGGCCTCCACCAGAGGAAGACTTAGGGCTCCTTGTGAATTTTTGCTCTGCCTCATGCCAAGTTGTATATGAATGAGAATGTGTCTGTTAGCACTGTTTTGCAGGATTAGTGTTTTTTGTGTGCATGTGCATATTTAGGATACATATCTTATAAAAACATCTTGAGGTCTTTTTTGTGTGCAGACGTAGGGCTAAACAAAGGCTATTTCTATATGGCCAAATTACCAATGAAGAGGAGAACAGCAGAGCCTCTTAAATGCTCCTGGTTCAGATTCAAAAGTTGTCTCTTCCACCTAGTTGAGTTGGTATAATAAAAGATACAACTTTTCCTTACAAACTATGCATTGCTATAACTTTAGCCCATCGTGATCACATCCTTATAACTACCATTTGATTCACATAATCATAGTACTAACTGTACAACTAGTTTACAGTTATTTTACAAGCTGGAAATGATTCATATGGGTTCTTTCATTAGGACTTGCAACATAGGCTGCAATCAGAATTTCAGGATATGATCGTGAATGGATTGGTAGCCAGAAAAGCAGGGCTGTACTCATCATAACCAAGTAGGTTAGCCAAAGCTAGCTATTTCTGAACAAAAAACCCACATCCTTACAATTACAGCTCATGCTACATTTCCTTCTTAAGGGATAGTTTTAGATGCAAATTCATTCACAGAGGTAGATGAGATGAAATGTGCGACAGACACACCTGACTAACTCCCGTTTTGTAACTCTAACACTCAAAAGTACAATGCTTATGGTAATGAATTTTATCTATTACAAGGGAAAACAATCACCTTTGATGACATTATAGAATAAACACATTTAACAGCATGCTGAATTGCTGAAGTATCATTTTCAACGACCTCATTAGTGTCACTTAATTAAAACTTCCTGCTCTTGACTTTGATGCTGGTGCAGGCAAAAACACAGAGGGAATTGAACAAACAACTAAAAAGGGAGGGGTATCTTCTAGTGATAAATAGCAGTAGTTGCTAATGAAACCAAATTATGTACCTTTTTCCTGCAACTCCGATAAAATAATATGAAACACACAGCAACTTTGCATCAAACAAATTAATCAGCCGTCAGCAGATTCGCCTGATAATAATTCGCCTGCCCTTATTGATAATTTAAGAAAAAAAGTTGTTTTTTTTTCTGTACACAATCATTAGGTTGGTGATAATTAAAGCTTCAGCTTCAGAAATGCCATAATAACCGTTAATTAGCAGGATGCTATTTTCAACATAATTTGCTAATTAGGAAGGGAGCTTATATAGTGTACGTTCCTAATTATGAAAGGGTCTTGCGCTGTAGACTCATGTGACTGGAGTGTAAATGACACCATTACAGGGGTCCTGGCAAATTTAAATTATTTATTTTTAAAGTATTTTTTATTTAGAAATATTTAGCTAATTTAAGCATGCAGACTAACTGCTTTCCCTCAAATCCCTCTCCCTGCAGTGGCACGTTTTACCCATCAAATGCAATGTGCCAAGTATTTTGTTGGATAAACTCCACTAATTTCAATAAAATTAAGCTGGCAGAAAATTTAGCTTAATATATTTCCTTCATGTGGTTAGAGGACAGGGGCCAAATATTGCATTGATTGCTGTGTTCTGATGTTCTAATTTCAGGGCAGAAATTGGGTACCTGCTGTTTGAATAGGATAATTTTCTGTTTCTCTGTCAGATCTAGTTCTTAGATTCTTAGAACAGGAAAATACACCACCCACCATTTCTACCCCATTTAACCAAGGTGCTTTGAGTGTCAGATACATCCCTTCCCTCTAAATAAGACACATTTTAATATAGTTTCAGAAATGGATTTTGATTAAATACAATTTATAGAGATGAATGCTGTAGCAAGCTCTATATGCTGAAGCGTCCCACTGCCCTATAAAATAGTTTACTTCATTAAACATATGCTTAGTTTCAGGATCTAGGTTCATCAATGTAGTACATGTAATCCGTACCTGTGTTTGTAATTACATAGATGTGTATGCATATACATCTGGAAATACACGTGTACACAAATATACCTAAAAGCAGACATGCATAAACCACACAGACGTGCATTTTTAAGACTGTATATATATATACATCTTTAATTTACCTTTGTATCAATGCAAAACCAAAATGCTGTCACCCACAGATATATATTCCTGCTTTCTAAATTGTAATAGTTGATTTCTTTGAACTGTTTTACCTTGTTTCAAATAAAACTATATTTCTCTTTCCCTTTAAAAGAAATGAAAACTTAATTCAATAATAAATGAGCTCCAGCTCGGCATAAGAGTCACTTAACTTAAATCTTTTTGTAGAGGTTCCCACTTAAGCAGCTTGAAAGACAGTAAATCACGTTGGGGAGCGGACATCCCAGCTTCATTGCCACACTGCAGAGTGCTGAATTAATGGCCATCTCTTTAGAATGTATGGATGTGCCTCCCAGCTGCCGGGCCTGACAGTGTTATAGCTCAATTAATGTGATTTTGATGTAATTGCAGATAGGGAACATAGCGCCTAAAAATTATATTTTTCCATAAGAATTATATTTTATCATCCAGATGTGGGGATGAATATGCTAAGTAATGAGACTTCTTTCTGGTTTTATTTTCCAGTAACTTATTTAACAGAGAATTATGTGGTTTAGTTGCTGCCAGTTGCAACTGCTCAAAGGTCTGAAAGGAAGGCAAAACATTGTTATGGTTGCTTAGCCTGTTCGTGGCTAGTACACCAACTGACTTTGTCATATTATGAAGCAGTGCTCACAAGATGCTGTAGGAACGTCTTGTTGGCTTAAAGCAAGAAGGAAAATACTGGAGGTAGTTTTGTTCTAAATGCAAGCATTAGTTACTGTGATTTTCGCAGTCAAGAAGTGAAAGCAGCAAAAAGACTTTGCTTCCTTTTGAATTACAAAAAAGGAAGGTACATGCAGGAAGGGTTACTGCAATAAGGTTGTAAGGGATAAAACATTTTAGACTGTGAGCCTTCTAGGGCAGAGGTTATCTTTTCTGTGCCCAGACAGGAAGGTTACGGGAAGTTACAGGGATCGGTGATGGCTGATTGCTGGATAGCCCCATTGCTCTGGAGGTAGAGAAAAGGTGAATTCCTGCTTGCAGAAATCTGTATCTCCAGACTTATATGTTTCATTTAAAACAACATTCACAAGCATTTGCACTAAGAAGATGAAATCCTGCACACATAGAATAAACGTACAGAGACTGAACAGGTAAAAGCCAAACAACTAGATTGAACCTGCAGACATCGTAACAGATTTACAGAAGTAATTGATATCAAATTCAGCCTTCTCCCTTCAAGTGAGCTCTGAGCTGATCAGTCATGCTCCTGCTGCTTGGTTTTGAGGCTGTTCAAAATGCATGTCTGCATGCCTCTCTGATCTCAGTAAAATAAATACGAAGGTCTCATTTTATTACAAAGTCAAATAACATGGACTCAGGTTTGAACCATAACAGGAGCTGACCCATTTGGTGTTTGTTACCTTTTAAAAGGTATTTCATTGGCTTATTAACTATAGTTTCAGACGGTCTTATTAGCATTGTGCTCCAGGACAACCCCAGTGCTTTGTCTATCTTTGCCACCTTTCGCTAGTCAAAGTGTGGGGATTTGCACAGCACCTAGAATTTGTTGTCAGTAACTGTTACGACTGTAAATCTCCATGGCTCTGATCAGCCACTATGGTGCCTCAGTTCCTATAGGCTCCAGGACTTTGATTTCTTGTGATGTCTACAGCAAATACGCTGAAAGGGCTGGCTTCTCATCCACTTCAGCAATGACAAATCCCCTGATATACCCTTGAAACACAATTTTCAAGGTACTTTACCACCTAGTACTTTCAGAACATTTCGTTTTAGATAGGTTCTCTGTTTAATTCAAGTAGAGCCTTATACAGTGTCTGATTTCACACAGAGCTTTCATGGGAGATGGACCAAGGCTTCACTCTTCCCTGTTTCTTGGTACACCTCTTTCACATGCCACAGTGGGAGTGGAGGAAAAAATACAAAGCGCAAAAGAATGTGATTGTGAAACCTCAACAGTTGGCACAGAGTCAAGCTGTAAACCCAAAGCCTCATTTTGTATGTGTACTTTTAAGCAGGCTACTTGACTAGATCCTTTTACTACCTGAATAGGACAGAGTAAATTAACGTGGAGGTATCTTGTCTGCTAATATCCCAACTCCTGGGCAGCTATTACGGGATGGTATCCAGTTTCCAATGCATTTATTAAGAGATTAACAACAATGTGGCAATGTTTTACCTCACGTTAATACCACTGCCTCCTGTTTTAAGCCCTTGCCCTCACAGGGTGAGGTGCTGCGAGGCCTCAGGAGCTGAACGTGGGCGAAGAAGCCTGTGAGTGAGTCACCCTGTGCCCACGTTTACAATGTCTCCTCTCGTCCAGAAACACTGCGAGGCTGCTAAAATCCCACCAGCCCTCGCCACCGCGGATGCTCGGAACTAGGGAGGGAACAGAAATGTGATCCTTTCTGCGTGAAACCTGCGTGCGTGCGGGGACACGGCCCTAGCCGGGGTGCGGTCGGGCGCAGTGCGCAGTGGGGGCCGCAAGGTGGCAGCGCACTGCGGTTTGCCGCCGCCGCTGCCCCCATTGGCCGCGGGGTCCGGAGCCCTCCGACGGAGCCTGGCTGAGGCGCCATCTTGTGAGGGCCCTTTGCCTGCTGCCAGCCCCTTTATTCTGCATTGATATCCATATGTTGAGACAGTTCTTCTGTTTCCCTCCGCCATCTCTTTTGCTGTTGTTTCTTCCACTGAAAGCACAAATGCTCTCCATCCCTAGGCAGATGTGCCTGTTGTTTTTGGGCATTTGTCCTAAGTCCCTGAGGTCTGTGCAGCATTATAATGGCGCTGGGGAGGCAGTGTGTGGCACTACCCAGAGGGGATGGAGATGTGGAGAAACACTGTGTGCAGCCACCACACACACAGGGCAGGGGTGAGTGAAGGAAGATGTCTGGCACAGACAAAAGTAAGGACGGGCAGCCTGCACGCCCCCCTTGTTTTGGATCTGTTTAAAAGTTAATTCATAAAATTCGTTAGTTGGATGAGCACAGCTGATGCAGACATGAGGTATCAGGTGCAAACCACAACAATGGCACACTGTGATTGTTGAGTTTCAGGAACTGACTCGTGTTTAAAAAAAAAAAAAAAAATCTGGAGTGCCTGCATGGCTGCTTTAAAATGTCAACTTGTCTTTGGCTGCTATAGCCTGTCCTGGCAAACAGGGACAAGTAACAGGTAGAGATACACCTGCCAAGGTGCTGTTGTCACCTGAGAGTTCCTAGCTGGCCAGATCCATTGTATTTTTGGCAAGTTGCTGTTGGCCAAGCACCTGAAATAATTGCCATATTGGCCTAGCAAGCTGGATCCAGTCTGAACTCTTTCACTGTGACTTTCAGGCACTATTGCACTCCAGCAACTGTAGAGAAATTTCAGATTTTGCTAACACAAGAAACAGATGCTGGTGGAGTTTGGCAATAGTAGCTACGGCCAAAATGAACTCACAGCTTAAAACCTCAGGTTTGATATCCAGGCATACCAAGTTGTCGTCTTGCCTTCCCATTTTTCACATGTGAAAAAGATGATGTGAGAATTTTTGTGATTTCACTTTGTTTAGCTTGGTAAGGTACCCCAAAGAGAAGAACACTACAAGAGGACTAATCTTTGTAAGTCTGAGGACTAACTTGTGCATTCATTGCTTTGACAACAGCAACAACAAAAAAAATCATAGTGTAATTGCCATTCTTTTCTACCACAGACATTTTTAAATTCCAGGCTTGCTTAAAACTGGTTGGATTTTCTTCAACCAGTTCTTTGGAGTGAGAAAAAAAAAAAGCAAAATTTTTTTTTTTAACCCAAGGCTATTTTGGGATGCTTGTAACTCACTGAAAACACAGTTTTGCATGAGCATTGTTTAAGCCTAGGTTACATGTGATTCTACCAGTTATCTTGTGGACTATGTCAGATGAAATATTTAAACTGATAAAAGTGAGAAATGGCCATTTCAAAAGTTTTCATTTCTTAGCTGACAGCAATTTGCATAGAATGACAGGAAAACAAAAAAAGATACCTATCATGAAAGCAAAACTTGATCCTCTCTAGAGACTTTGATGCATTTTGTGATTTACTCAGCTGCAGGTTTTCATTTTTTTCCCCAGCATTTTCCACGAGCACATACAACCAAACTTCACATTTCTCAACGTTCTGTTTGATGGTTGTTGCACCTAATGCAATACATGTATGCAAATTTCCTGAGAGCTTTAGTAATTTTTGTAGCTTCTTAAACCTCTAATTGTTTCAAGAGTTATATTTTATTCTGACTTTTTCATTAATGAACATAGAAACTCATACTCATCATTGATAATATTGGTCATGATTGTACCCTCTTGTTTGGTGTACCTCTTTGAGGGCCAAACTGTTGGTGATCTGTATGTTTCCATAATACAATGAATAGTAAAAGTGACTTGAATTTTTGACAAGGAGCTGGATGAAAACTTGTTTTTTTGGGGGAATTCCAGTGAAGAGTTGATTGTGACCTCTGATGCTCTGTAGTGTCAAGGACAGATGGGAAGATGGTATGAATCAATATATGTCAACTGCACAGATGGTACAGTCATGCCGTGTCCATATCCTGATCTCCTATCCCTCTGAAACAGAAATTAATAATCCCTTCATTATAGGCAATAGCTGCCAACCAGCTGAAAGATCAGACTGTGACTTAAGGTGAAATTATCTACAAGGTTTCTTTGCAACAAGGACGCTTGACTGAATGTTGGTTTTAAAATATTGGCTTGGGATTGATATAAACCTGACTTTGAGCACGGAAGGTCCCTAAACGTAGAAGGGCTGTGGGGCAGGCTGCTATGAGGAATGTAGAGAACACAGCACCAGCTGTGGAACATCTGTGCAGGGGGAGATTTGGGTGACACAGACACCTCTGCTACTGGAGGGATCCTCAGGCCTGAGGAGAAACAGCAGAGTTGCCCCCAGCCTACCTGCAGCTGGTCTGTTAGTAAGGTGGCCATACCTCTGACCTGTGCCAAGCTGCCAGTGACATTAGCTGGATTGTAATGCCCTGTACAAGATGATTGCAACATATGGCTTTTGGAAATAAAAATCTGGGAAACTCGGGACCTTTGTCTAATAACCAGATCCTTGCTAGCAGATGATAGTGCTGCTCTTGCAATTTTATCATGCTTTTCCAAAAGGCCGTGCTTTTGTAGACATGCAGTCACTTGAGAATTGCAGTTAATTGCTGTTTATGCCTGTCTGTTTTTTAAAGCTTGTAATCCCTACAGCTATGGAGAAAACCAAGCAGCCAACCTAAAAAAAATAAAAAATAAAAAACCAAATGAGAACATCTGAACAGCCCTTTAGGCTCAAAACAGCAGAGGGTAACTAGGAGGGCAGTCCCATTTCTAAAGTTTCAACTGATGTCCTGACGTGTGAATACAGTGTAGCACTGGTGTCAGTTGTGGGAATGCTGCCTGACAGTGTCCCTGAAGTAAAAGCTGAATGAAACAGGCTGAGGTGGCTTCTTGCACACTCGCTTGGTAGACTCTTGGCGTGCAAATATTGTATGGTGCGCTGTTCAGTGGGAGAGGACCAGTTCAGCCTTGGCTTGGCTTGTTTGCAAACAAGGCCTGATATTAAAAGCCACAGTTTGAAGGAGAATATATAATATAATCGTCTACTGCTACCCACCAAAACGAGTATTGGCACGCCTGCACAGGCTTCACTGGTAATGATGAATTCAGTATTCACCACATGGACTAATTAATGCACTATAACATCTCCCAGTGCAATTTGCAAGTCACAGATTGCATTAGGTGATACAAATGACTCATTTGTGAACCTGAAGGATGACCTTTGGCAGGACTAACTTCTGACCTCAGAAATATTAAAGAAAGGTTATTTCACCTTGCCATTGTCTCCAAATGCCAAAATAGCCCAATTAAAAACCTTGACATGGAACCATAGGAGCAGATGCGAGTCCTAAAGGGCATTAATTATTTTCAGTGTCAGCTGGTTGTATAACTGAGGCCAAATGAGAGTTTGGAAAGCTATTAAGCCCCTGTCTTACATGCATTGGGTCTAAGGTTTGAATTGAAAATAGTGTGTGGTTTTCATTTGGGTAAGAGACACTGCAGATGAGGGCAGGTTGTCCCAGAGAGATGTGTGAGCTACCTTTCTATACGATAACCGTTAGGCGATCTTTAAAAATGTGCCCCTGCAGTAATAATAATCCATCACAGCTTCAATATTTATGAAATAATCATTAGTCACCATGCTGCGAGGTCGAAATCCTGTGCATATGTTCAGCATTGTTTCCTTGTGTGCTGTTCTCACCCTCCCTCCCTGGCCACTGATCTTGTTGTATGTGTGCTTTTTTCCAAATGCGGTGACAGATGAAGATATTGCACCAAAACTAAGTTCCCATATGGCTAATTTCTACATTTGTTTTAACAACACACAGATTTAAAACAAATGAAAACACAAAGACTTGAGTAATCTTGGCGTTCTTTCCAGTGCTCTGTAATTTCGTCCTCCAGGTGGGCTTTTATTGACACATACTGAAATGCCTTGATGTGTCTTAAAAAAGTAACTAGTCAGACCATAATTCACTCAAAGAGTTTCATTTGTTTGGGGCAACGTCTTGAAGCAACACTCTCCCTATTTCAACCTTCCCTTTAAACCTCAACAGTTTGAAAGTGATTCATTTTCATAGCTCAGCAAACAATGAAGAAAAAATATATACATTTAAGGAGCATGAATAAATAAGTGTGTTATTTACATCCATATCCAGAAGAGTTTATGCCACTAATACCTGCACTGGAATCATTTTTTTATTTTCTATTTCCCCTTGCCATGGTTGTTTCAGCGTTAGTCACCAAGAAGAGCAAATGATAATGGTTCTTGGATGCCATGATAATAGGAATAAAATAAGAATAGATAGGTTATATTTGATAGAATGGTTACTGATATCACCCAAGGGAGAAACTTCCAAACTTCGGTTATTTTCCCAACAGATATTTTTTTCTTACCTGCTGAGGATTGCTCTTTGCCATCAGAATTCTAAACCTATACCAGAAGAATATTACATTTATACTTCCCATTAATGTGACAGAGAATTAAATAGAGGCCTTTTCCCATCCAGCTTTTTGGTATGTCCTTCAGCTACGTCTCTAACGTTGCTGTTAATTGTTTAGTGGATGGTTCAGTCTTACTGTTCTGCAGAATTTAGAGCTGTATTAAACAAAGCTCTCCTATGTTGCGTGAATGAACAAAATAAGAGATTTCTAGGAAACTTTAGCTGCACTATAGCTGAAGTGTTTTCTTGTTAAGATGAGTCTTCATTGGTCTTATGAAATCATAAAGAACTCACATTCCTTACGTGGAGTATAAGATACTGTAACTCAGAATGGAATATTTTCCCACTCATTCTGTGTGGCTTTGGTGGAGTAGCATTTACTTGTCCATATTATTATTGTTCAACCTTCACATATCCAAATGTATAACTCCAGTTGGTCTCCTGTTTTTTAGCATGGTAGATTTCTAGGGGAAAGGGAAGTATCGTCTTGTGGTCTAGTCACTGGACTTCCTAACTTCATTATTTGGGTTGTAGCATTAGCCTTGCTGTAGTCACGTGGTAAATAGAAGCATCTTACTGCCTTGTTTATCGTGTTCCTCAATTGGAGTAATCATGCACACTAACTGTCCCTGAAATGATTCCTGGATTCCTAAAGAACGTCTCTTCCAAAGAAGATCAGGGTCAAATGTTTATCAAAGTTAGAAGGTAATGAAAAAAAGCATGACGGAGTTGCACATAATTTTCACATCCCATTGAGGAATGAAGTCTGTGACATAAATGTAGCCTTTTTTTATGTTCACATGCATGACTGATAATTCAGTGTTTCCTTATGCAACTGTGCTGGATCTTACTGCTTGCAGAGGATACTTTTCCCTAGCCACAGTGAAAGCAGTAATTAAGAAATAAAAATAAAAAATAAAGGAAGTTTAAAAGGGCAGTGAAGGGAAGGTAGCGACAAATACCAGAAGGAGAGAATAGCTTTGAAATAACAGTTTGTTCCATGAACAGTGGGACTAACGAAACTAAACCTTATTTTTCTACAGATTTGTATTGTTTCCTGTGCTACTTTATCACAACAACTCCATTCATCATGTCCCCTTGTCACCATAATGCTCTTTGATCACTGACATAACCTTTATAGCCCTCGCTCTGATATTCTCACTACTTGCCTATGAACCTGAGTTCCGCTGCAAACATCTCCTGCCTTCCTTTGTATCCGTCCCTTAACTGAGCTTCTCATACCCCATCCTCCCTTGTGCCTGAGCTGTACTGGGGTGCATTTGCTGCTTGCTTCATTGAGTTGTACCTGTCTTTAAATCCATGGGTGAGCTTGCTTTGTTTTCTAGAAATGCATATACTATCACAGAAATATCAAAACTTAACTTTTTTCTGATCTCATATGGAGAACGGAAAAAGGGTTAAAATCATTAGGGGGAGGGAATCCTGGGTGGAAAATGTGATCTCACAGATCCTCGTTTCCTTAGGAAATGAGCCTAAAAAACGTCCTGATTGCCTCAGGGGAAGAAGACAGGAAACTGGCCTACTGGCCAGTTATGGCATTGTTTTCTTTATAATGTGGTTTATTTGCCACACTGATGAGCACTGTATCACGATCTGAGCATGAAAGTGTTTGGGTGTATCTGAATCTGCTCAGTGCTGTTGTGACTTTCTTTCCTTGTTGAAACAGGCTAAAACAGCTATGTAGGAGTATTGCTCAGGGTTAGTAAAGCAAACTCAGTTCTGCCTTGGCAATATGTCTAATAATGTCTACCTACAACACCTGTGATTTGCAGCATTTCAGTTCCAAAAAGCCTTTTCCAGATGCATGTAGTTCTGACAAATGTTACCTCCTGCATCGAAATGTTCTGCATTAGGCAAGATGTGAACGTTATTAGAAAGTTTGATTAAAAAATGAGGTATCGTTCTCGAGTATGTGCACACATACATTTTACTCAAAGTTGTGGCCTTCCTGTAGGTAGTGCTGGTGCCCTGATGATTACAGCGTATGAATTTGACATTTAGCAGAAATTTAGTCCCTAGGTTGCAGAAGTGTCTTTCAGTGATTTGTTGAAAATCTGTTTTGAGTTCTCAGTGCTGTAATGGTTTAAAAACATACCTTGCTCATGCACACTGGCTTTTGTTATACAATAGAAGGCTTTTACAAACGGTCTCCCAGAATCCACTGGCGCTGTGCCTGTGCTCAGACGAAGGGTAGTTCCATTCAGTGCGCGATTTCACCATTTTAATCTTGTGTTGTTTGCAAAATATGAAAAGCCGGGTTGCACTGGATTCCCATTATGCTGTGTGGGTGTATCCAGGATGTGCTCTATCAGGATGTTTAGAAAGAGATCACACTCTGAAGTTGCATTTAGAATTGTTCCGTTGGCTGTGTGAGGGCGATCCAGTATAATTCCATACAATACATGCCACGTGCAACAGATAGAATATGACATAGTTCCATAAGAGAGGTGAATGATGCATATGGAATGAAGCATGTTTTTAGGAGAGAGACAGATTGAGGGCAAAATTAAAAAAAAAAAAAAATCTTCTGATTTCACCATACGCATTTATGAATGGATGGCATGGCTGGCTGAACTTCTCACTCGAAAACTAAGCTGATTTGGGAAACTTAATGTCCTCAGACACTGGCAGAGACTTGATATTTTTACTAAGGTTCACCTGAATTACTCACATTTGGAATCATTAAGTAGATCATCAGAACTGTAGCCTGTTGGTGTACTGATTTAAAATGCCATTATGTGCAACTTCTGCATTGGGGGACAGGGAGGATGTAATCCAAAGTTAATGGAATTACAGAGGGAGTGGTCCATCAGCCCAGAGGTTTGGCCTACAGTCATCTTTCCCATCAGTGGCAGAGTGGTATTGATGTCAATGAACGTGTGGGTTGAGAGAAGCAATAGACTCTGAGTTTTTCTTTTTTTTTCCTTTTTCTTTTCCGTGTGTGTGTAGGGTTGTTTTTTTTTTTTTTTCTGATTGCTTTTCTTATAAAATTGAAACTGATACATTAATATTCTCCTGCTTCCAATTAGCCAAAGCACATTTAAAGGGAAATATTGCTGGCCAGTCACATGGTAGATGATGGGAAGAAAAGGGATGGAAAACCAGGTGTAGTGAGTGCCGTTTTTTAGCCAGTGGAAGTAAAACATAATGTCTGTGGTACATTATATAAAACATGTTCCACCTGGCTTGCATTGTCCCTTTCTTACATTTATTGTGTGAACATTTCTTCCCTCTCTGGAAGCAGCTGGAAAGTGTAAATTTCAGGTTTAAGTAGGTGTATGTTGTTACCCATGGATTTTTTTTTTCTCTGAGAGTTGATAGTGGTCTGACTGTATTTTGGAGAAGGCTATCATGACCAAAGTAGTGCTTATCACCCCACTGCACTGTCCCTTTAAATAAAGCACGCAGAGTTCACTTTCTGAAGTTCATTAGCTTGTGTTATCAATAATTTAGGATAATATTCCAGTGGTGCCTAAGTGCCTGGACCACCTTATTTTCCCTGTCAGCTTTCTCATACCCTAGCAGTCCAGTGAACTTGATAAGTGTCCCATCATCCTGTTAATCAAATTACTTATGAACCAAAATTGACAGTTTTCATTAATTATACAAGATTATTCTAATTGCAATTCAAATTTATTCATTTAGAACAGACGGCATTCAGTAATATTTCAGGAAATTTGCATATTAAATGGAGAGGGTCGTCCATTAAGTATGGTAATGTATGCATATTTCCTTATTTTTAACTTCTGGGCCATATGCACTGCTGCTACTTCAGCAGGTGAAAAACCAGAACGTGCTTAATTTGTTCAACAAACACAGGGGCCATCACACATCTTTTGGCACTAACCACCATTGTCCTTCTTCTTTTCCATTCCTCCCTCTCTCACTTCCAAAATAACTTGTATCCTTCGAAGAAACTTTTGATAAGCCTGTTTTTAAATAAATAGATAAATTATATAGTTAAGAAAAATGTTAGGCACAGCTGGTTGGGGTTGATTGAAATGTTTTGCCATCGAAGCTGTGTTCATTAATTTCTTCAAGATGCTGAAGCAGGCATTAAGGATGCCTGCTGGAGTCCTTCCCAGTGTCATGTGGAACAGCGAGGGGGCTAATCGTCAGCCTTGTAACATCAACTGGTTACCCCCCTCGTGCGATATGAACCTTTCCCCTCCCGTGAAAAATGAACCTGTCTGAGACAAAAGCACAAACTATGCATGCAAAGAGACAATGTCATTATTCAAACCTATATAAGGCTGTGCTCCCAGATCATTAAGAATCATATCTTGGTGATATTAATAAGCACCTGCCTTAAATCTATTGCTAAATCTACATGCAGGTATATTTATATCTGTCCTTTTATTGATGGCATTCTAGACTAGAAATGTGAAAGCCAGTGCATTGGGATATAGCCATGCTCATACGGTTGACTTTCAAACCATTGAACTGTTTCTGTACCTAAGGTGAAAACTGTGTTGTCATGCATCACATGATCCAGATAGCAATAGTTTAGTTAACATACCCAGAAATTATTGCCATCTTGTCTTAATGATTTTAGTAAAACATCTGTCATCTCATTCATCTTAAAAGAAAAAAACAAACCTTTTCTTCAAAAATCCATTGCTCATTTAACTTGTTTTTAAGCAGGTTCCTTTCATTTTCTGGAGTGAAATGAAAATCTTTGGTGTTTCTATTTGCAAATATTTTATTTTTGTTGGACACATTTACTTCAGGCTGTTTATATATCATGTTAAATTATTTTTAAACTGTCATATTGATTGAAAGTTACTCTAAATAGCAGTGTGGAAATTATAAGTGTGTTTTTGAGCAGAAAGTGAAATTCAAAGAAATGGAATGTGTACTGCAAATGTTAATTATCCTGTGCTGCCCTTGTTTTGCTCTTCTTTTTAGAGTCAGGAGGAGCACCAGGTACCGGTGCATTCTAAGAGTACGCGTAAATGCTTTTCTAGGGCAAAGTTTAAGGCACATGCTTAAATACTTTGCTGCACTGGGATCATGGGCAGGAAATGAAAATAGTGTTGAAAAACTATTAACTTTGATTTTCAGCATGAACTCTGAAACTCACAAGGGGGTATATTGTCTTTGTGATACATCTCTGTTACTGGTGAGGTATCTGACAGAGGTGTTTTCAGGGATAAGGGGTTTTTCTGTATAGACAGAGGCATGGGAAAAGTACTGAAACCTGTTTGAGAGACTGCAGGTAGCCTTAAAGTGATCAGTGCAGTGTCTGTCCTGTTCTTGGAGAAATTTGGCCATCCTCTTCAGTGCTGACTGTTTGTCCTGTGGCAGACCCAGAGTTCTTCAAACATGCCTCAGATTTTGCTGCCTCTTCTGCTGTGTCCTGTACTTTCCATCTGCAGGGGGAGAAGTTTCTTCAGCTTTGGGATGAGCCTTGCTGGGAAGAGAGGGTGCCCTGAAACAAGGTGTCTTGAACTCGGGTAGGGGTTAGCTTTGTGTTGTGTACATGGGCAAGTCCCTTACCGTATGTGAAACCTATATACCATAGGGGGAACATGTCAGGGGAAATACCCAGACCAAAAAAAAAAAAAATCCTTTAAACTGGAGTGACAAATTCAGCCAAGAAGACTTAAAAATGTAGTAGATTTCTCTGAATATCTTAATGAATTTGATCTGAAATTCATTGAAGAATCTTATCTCTGATTAGCGTTTGTTTGAAACTTCAACTGAACAGTCGTGGTTGTCATACAGACATTTCACAATACTTTCCAAACAACAAATCTATTGAAAACATCACCCTCCTTTCTGTTTGTATTCTGATTTCAGTCTTTGATATTTGCTAGTGTATTCGCAATTATTAGATCTTGATTTAATTGAAAGTCTGCAGGCTTGAGAAGCACATGATCTTCACATTTGTCCTCTGGGTGCCAGCTTCTCTCTGCACTTAAAGGCATTTGTAAATTGTCCCTGGTCTGTACACTTTCCAGCCTGGAGGTGAATTTCAACATTCACTCGAAATAAATAAAGAAATAAATAGCTTGAACTTGCAGTTTTCTCAAGGCAACATAGACTTCTATTCCTGTTAGTTATGCATTTTCTCTTCATCCCCTGCTTCTCTTTATGTAGTGCTCTTTTATATTTGCATGGCATGTATATAAAACTTCTGGAAGTGTCAAACAGTAAATTTAAGCTCATCTTACAAATATAGGAGGATAACTCTCAAAAGGGTAGGTGGAATAAGCCAGGAAGATTTTTGTATTTGTTTGTGTTGTTTCATTTTCTTGAAAAGTGGAAAATCTTGCATGCCCCACAACCTCTGCACTGGTGAGCATGACTTAGGCCAAACTTTTCAGAAAAAAATTTAGGTTGTGTAAATTTTTGACAAGATAGGAGAATGTGTTTAAAAAAATGTTTGTACTAGCAAGTGTTGTTTTTTTGTTTTCCCAATTAGCCATATTTATGCAATCGAAATTTGTACCCTAGCACTTTCAGAATTTACATGTTATGCCACAATCTGGTTTAGATTTCCAATAAAAAAAAAACAACTTTTTTTTTTTTTGAAAGAAATGTGTAAGCCGTTACTGTTGTATACCTTGTACAGAAGCCAGGTTTTTGGCCTTGCAAACAAGATCATATTTTATTCTACACACCCTATAAAGACCAGAAATACTCCTGATTCTCCAGTTTTGATGCAGTAGAGATCTGCATTATGTATGTCCCTGTGTGCATCTAGCGAGCAGACCATTCAGAAGAAGAGGTGCTGTGTCCCTGCTTAGTGGTGCATATAAGTTAAGTATTAGCAGTGTGTCAGGAGAGGTACAAATTATGATAGGGCTCCACAACTGCTTTGGCATGTCAGAATTTTAGAAGAGCTTAGCAAGGTACAAATTCAATATGTGAAGCCGCTGAAAACGCCTGTTAGTGCCGCTTTTTCCCCTAAGAATCAGAGTTGCTGTGAATAAGCTCCTGCCTGATTGGCTTTTCGTGTTCCTATATTATAAATACAGGCATAAAATGAACAGGTCCTTAGAAAACAATTATGGATTCACAGTGGATCCAAACAGGGCCTTCTTTATGCTCACACACATGCACACGATATGTGCTATGACCCAAGACCATTTGTTCTAAGAAATATTTAAAGATATGAGAAAATCACCAGGTATTGCTGAGATTAGTCAGAAAGTACATATTAATACATTTTTTATTATGAAAAGGAAATCATATTTAAATAAAATATATGGTTTTTAAAAAGTCATATGTGCATTAGTGATTAAACATATATGTCTTTACTCTGATTTCATCAAGGTAGCTGAAGTGCACAGGTCTTTTTGAGAATAATTCTAGGAAGCAGAGACAGTAAGAGTTTCTTCTTTTGCGTTTCCCCCTCCCTTCCTCTTCTTTCATTTCCCTTTACTTTCAAATTATTTTTTCAGTTAATTATTGACAAATAATGTGTGCAAAACACACATCTGAACAAAACGTGTGTATAATATTTTTCATCTTTAGGAACTACATTTATAGCATAGCAAATTCTGTATTCTTATTTCAGATGTCAAATCTGTCCCATCTGACATATTACTGACATCAGTGCCTAGGAGAGTGGAGGAAAATTACAGATACATGCATCCATGTATGTGTATGCTTCAAAGACATTGTCAAACCAAAGCTGTGTCCTTTTGATTTGAGTTTGAAAATCTTTGCTTACCTGTGTGCTAATCTGAATATTTCCTGAAGCTTCAGTTGGTTGTGCCTGTTTTTAGCATGGAGCATTGCAATAGAATTTACAAATCATTAAAATTAGCCAGCCCTTTCTAGAACCTTGTTTAAGGTTCTTGTGCCCTTTTGTGGGCAGTGATCTATCTCGAAACCCAAACATTTGTTGTTGCAGTGGTTTTGCTGGTTATATAAATAAAATTGGCAGAGAATTTAGGTGAAGAAGAGTTATGTGGTGTAGGACTACTGGATGGGGTCTTAGGAGAGTCCCTTCCTCTGGCATAGATTTCTAAATGTGTTTTTGGAGAAGCCGTTTTTTATCTGTGAGCTGTGACTCCTCATGCTCTCCGTGCAGGTTGTGTATCTCTTTCTCACCACCATTCTGCTACCACAAGTATCTAGGTGTTAAATTCTTTTTGGTAACAATTGTCTGCATTTTTCCTTTTGCCTAACAGTGAGGTTTGGCTGTTGTTTGCAGTTTACTGTAGGTTCTTCTGTACCACTCTTAGCAGTAGCCCCAGCAGCTGTGATTGGGACCACTGGTCATTGCTTTGGTGCAAAGAAGTAGGTGGCACATTAGAGGGCACCACTTTTTGGGTGCATTTAACTGTTCAGTGTCATGTGGGACAAGAAGCATCATGTTTCACTTTGTCATTTGGTTTGCTGCTACTGATGAGTTTTCTTTCCTAATGTGGCATAATATTAATGTTTCTCCCTGACGGCTTCCAAAGCCTGGGGGTCAGAGCTCATGTTTCACCACACGAGACACCCAGCTATAAATCTCCTTAAATAATACAGAAGGCAAGAAGGGGTCACTGCAGAAAAAGCCAGCCAGTCTGAACGAAGTGGCATTGATGCATGGAAGAAAGAGTGTAGATTTGGTTGGCATTGGATAGACACCACTCAGAAGACATTTTTCTTACAGGAGTATATGCCTGTTTTCCTTTTGAAAATTTCCCAGTCTTAATGTCAGTCCATTAAAAAGTTTGCCAGCTTACTGTGCCCCTTCATTATTATTTTTAGTGTTCAGAATACTGAAAGCGTGGTATAGGATATTCATGCATATATAACAGCCGCTGTGTGTGATCACTGCAAGCTGGTAGTGGGAAACAGATTCTTGGTAGCTGAAAATAAATGCATGAGATTGCTGCGCATCATGTTTTTAAGGTAAAATCCAGAGGGGAAAAACCCACATCCATTGTGCTAGTAAATATGGTAGAAGCTAATCCCCTACAGTGTCTGTAGATGCAAAACTTTCGTAGATTGTCTTTTCCATTTGTGCAGCAGTTGCAAGATTCAAATCTGAAATTGATAATCTGCGTTTTCTCACTTTCCACTGTGTATTTATAGTGATTCTTATCTTTGTAAGATGGTTGTAATATGCATCTGACCTTAATATCATCTGTCCTTAATATCAGCAGTATATGGCAGGTTTTGCTACATTACATGTTTGCTTACAGGATCTACACAAGAGCATGGGGACCAAGTGAGGCATAAAGCCACCAATACACTTTAGTTTTTTTACTTTTTTTTTCAGACACTGGTTCTATTATTGTATGTTCCTTTAGCTAAGTGAAAATTGTTGGTTCCTCTTGTCATTTTAGTAATGATAAAAACAGCCATCTTTTTGTAGTATTATTGCCCTTATTTCCTGACATATTCCATACTGATTATGGAACGCAGTGAAAAAGCAGGGCCGTATTCTCTGATGCAAGTCAGTGTGTTTGATGTGAAGGATGTCACAGAGGCTATCTGGCTTTTGTCGTCCTCTGTTCAGGAAAGCTGTAGTGCTCAGAAGTGATGGCTGAGTTATGTGAGTTTTTCAGACAAATGGCAATTAAAACTTCCTAGGACTAAACTGCCTTTCTCTCTACCATATGCACATACATCATTGCATTTTAATGCCATTTCTTTATATGTGCTTTTGTCCTCTGTAATTTTCTGCAAGTGGCTGGGTGAATGAATCAATCTATCAGGCTCTCCCCAGCAGTGCCATATCTTCCCAGACAGCACTCAAGGGAAAACACCCTGCAGTATTGGTTGTCTTTGTTGTTTAGATGACCGCCAGCCAGCCTGTGCCTTTTCCTGCTGGGTGCAACAAATAGCAGGTAGCCTAGCACCTGCAAAAAACAATCTGGGTTGAAGAGAAAGAGATTTATTGACAGGAAACGGCATAGGAAGTTTGTATCGCTGTGTACTTGTAAGAAAATGGTAGCTTTGAAGGATGGTGCTTGTTCTAAAAGGAAAATGGGGAAATAGGATGGAGCACAAAGAGGAGAAAAAATGAGGATCTCCTAGACTGATATCTAACAGGTTTAATTGTTACTCTCCTACACTTTGGTTTATGGGAAGGGAGGAGGTGCTATTTGACCATCTTCAGGTGTGGCTAAGGAACATATGACATCCTGATTTGGGAACTAAGTTAGCAAGGGAAAAGGTCTGTCAGGCTGAAGTGCAGGAGGGGAGAATGGTAGGCAGCACTCAGTAATTCCTGTGTGCTTGCTTTGCTGGCCTGGGACCCAAAAGCTGTATCATTTGGACAGCTGCACAAAGATGCAGCTGCTGCAGATCAAAGGAAATCAGAGCATTATCTTTGCTCTGAAACCCTGAAGGACTTATCTTTATTTTAATGCCTCTTTTCTCATTGCTTCTTGCCTCTTCTCTTGTTTTTGTTTTGATGAGAGGTGACTGCCTCTTCAGGAGCAGGCCCTGAGCTGGGCTGTTGGTAGCTTGGCTCTTGACCCTGTAATCTTCTGTGTGGGTTACTGTGTGCTCCAGCAGCATCCCAGGACAAAACCAGGTGAAAGGTCCCAGGCTGGTGCCTGCCAGCACCCTGGACACAGTGTGGATCATGAGGGGAGGCAGAACTCGAGCCGTTGTTCTGGGTTTCTGGCCTCATTCCGTTTGATCTCCTACGTAGAATATCAGTCATGGTATTTCTACATAGAAATTATTCATACTATCTTTTTCATGGAAAACAATACCTAAGAACTCAGTATTTATTATTGTGATCACCTCTTGCTCTAGTGTATTTCTGAAGATAAAATGAGAAATTTTCATGAAAGCAGCTCCTTTTCTCCTTACCCCATTTGCTCAAATTAATTAACATTAAGACAATGCCGTTTTCTGAGCACACACTTAATAACCCCTGGAGAATAGATTAGTCTAATATTATTTACTTACAAAGATCAGTTTTGATAGGATTTTAAGTGCAAACACTCTTGCTTGTAATCAACAATTCCTGCTACTCCGAATTTTTGCATCTTCAACTAAAACATCTATTACACAGGCCACCTGTGGTGATAAGTGAATCTTGCCTGTGAAATTATTTTAAACACTCTCAATTCACTAAAAATGTCTATTTATCCTCTGCATTTGTAAGCGGCACTCATCTTTCCTCCCTCCCCCATGCTTGGTTGCTCTATAATATCAAATTACTCCGAACCCATTTATGTATAAGATGTCTACTTTAGAAAAAGAGGCACATAACTGGAGATCGCCTGTTTGTGTTTCCTCTTCTTCATTGCTCCTTTCCTGCATTTTGCATATATTGTAGTGCCGATGGTGGTAAACACCAGGCAGGTGTAGAGCTACTGCAATCTGCTTTAGATCGGATGGTGAAGATCTCACTTAGGGCTTAGCTGAAATGAAGAATGAAAGGGCTCTGAATGGGTGGAAGCGGTTATTAGAGATGTGATTACTGGAAGGTAAAGCACCAGAGTTTTCAGTGGTATGGGCAAGTCTGGATGCCGTGGGTATTAATATTGGACATTTCTGCTGATTGTTTAGCAGAGAATTTTTCTTTGCTTTGTCGCTATGGACGTGTTGCCCTGTTATCCCCACTTGTTGGAAGTGCTCGATCCGTACTTGCCTTCTGGTTTTGCAGTCCCATCTGTGTTCACACCGGTGGCAGTGAGTGCATGCTGAAAGATGACAATTCCTGCATGCAGGAAACCCTCCAGAAGGCCAAAGAAGTGTGTGGCAGTGGCCTGGCCTGCTTCAGTACTGAGTACAAAAAAAATAAATTGGTTTTATAGTTTAATAAAGCAGGAGACAAATGTTGCCCCTGTGCAAAAAGGCTGAATTACACACTTCATGAACCAAATTAGTACCACAATGCTTTGCTTTGTTCAGGAGGTGATATGCATTTACGGGCCCATTTTTCAGCAAGATAAATATGACATACGCCAAGACTTCCCTGAAGTAAATATTGTAAATAATAAAAGACTCTGCCAAGGAAAGCTGAGAAATGACTTAATCCTCACCCATTTATACTGTAATGCCAAAATGCCACTGACCAAATTGTAGAACAAACTGCCCATTTAATCAGCTCTCCCTGATGTTACAGAGCACGTTGTCTTCAATTCTAATGACACTCAGTATTCTTTGGTTTACTTATTAAGCCTTTGGCTTTAAACGTGTGTATCCAAGCTGGAGCGTTTGATTCTGTTGGAGTACTGCTTTATTTGTATTATTTATAGACAATTTTTAAGTATCAGGATTCTAGTTGTTGTTGAAAACCTAAATTATTCTACTCTTAAAATGTAAAAACCTTTTATTAAAGTTGTTGTACCTGAGATAGTTTTTTCCTTATTTTTTATTTCTGCTTTGTTAAATCCTTTTTCTCTTTCTCTGGCACCCAGGGCCTGCCAGCCTGGACAGAAATGATTAAAAGACTGTGTAAACATGTAGGATGGGATTTTCAAAAGTGTTCAATATTGGCCTAACTGGGGAGCAATGTCATTGAACAGTTATATGAATGCTGAATGCTTTTGAAAATCCCACTCTTAAAGTATCAGTGTTTTAACAGAGAGCCTTCTTTGACACGGTGGCTCATCACAGGGCACACTCTGCATGTGTGACATCTTTAGTTACTGACAGTCGAGCCTGTAACAATGAGATGTGGTCTTTGTTGGATCCCCACTGTGATTTGCTTTTAAAATAGTCTAATAAGGGATTGGAAAGCTGAATGTGGGGAACTTTAGATGGCAATTTGGGATTTAGTCAGGAGAAGGGTGGTTGCCTTTGGTTTCCAGCCACTAACTTTTGTGGCTTGAGTTAAGCCTCTAGAGGTTGGGGAAAGACAGCCAACAGAAGGCAGTTAGCTCCTTTTAGGATTGGAGCATGAGCTCTGACCAGAATAGGAATGATTTGCTTCCTAGGAAGAACTGTAATTTAAACTATGTTCACAAAATCAAGAATACCTCAGGAAACTTTGCTAATATGCACTGCAAGTATTGTTGAAGAGTTTACCTGATTAAAGAGTTGAGGGATGGAATTTATATCAGTGTTAATATAATCCATATTGTCCTACTAATCAGTCCTTTTCTCAGTGACATGAGAACATCTCACCGTCCATTTACACAGCTCTGGGGAGGCCCAGTGCTAGCTGGGAAAGAGAACTTACCTCATGAAGGGTGGCTGAGTCCTGATATAATGGTTCTCAGTCTGTCTGGTCTCAGCATGGCATCTGCTCCTTGAGATGCTCTCCACCAAAGAGTGAATTTCATTGATTTCCCTTAGATCCCAAAGAAAAGAAAATAAGAAATTACAGTGTACTACCAGAACAAATAGTCTTAATAGATGCTTATGGTATGGAAATTTCCTTCTGAATTCTCATAGGTTCTGTTTGTAAACAGGGCTGAACATAATTCTACGCAAACATTTCACAGTAGGTGTTTCAGCCCTCTGACAACTTAGCAATTTTGCTATTCATTCCTAGTGAATAAATGACTGTTCTACTTGGTGTAATTCAAGAATGTTAAGTCTTGTTTGCTATTGTCGATAATGGGCTTGTGCTGGAGAAAACATGATTAGATGCAAGTCCTCATTCTGGAAAGCTTAAAACTTAGCTTTCTCTTCCTACATTGTGTTCTTTACGCTGATGCAGAAGACTTTCAATGTGAATGCAGCATCAAGATGCCAGATTGGGGCCCAGGACCTGCATGGCAGTGCCAGGTGGGAAAGAGATGAAGGAAATTCTCTTGTCCCTTCAGCTTTGTTCTTTCACTCTTCCACATAAACTTGATCTGGAAGAGGTTTTACTCTCTTGGGAGGAAACGATCTCCTAAGAAAAGTAAAGCAATGCAATAGTTCCCCTTCTACACTTTGGAAGCCATGCTTTGTGCCACAATAATGCAGATGAGGGATGCTCCACGGACTAACATCTCTGAAAGAAGGGCATGCTGTATGCAGTTGGATTTATACCTGCAGCATTCTGTGTAACAGCATCATTTCAATCAGTGCTGATAGTTGCAATTGTTTTTTGTGTGTTCATGAAATATCTGTAGCATGAAGGGTGGTAGGTTCCATTCTAGTTCTGGATTGACAAGTAGGAAAAATCCTGAAAATGCTGCACAGATGTTATTGTCAGAAATGACATCAAGCTGTAAGGAGAGAGTTTCAGACAAAATGAAAGCCAGTTTTTTATTATTTTCCAAATTACACTGTCTGTAAAAATTACTGCTATGGTGTAGAAAGTTGTACAGGAGAGTGAGAAAGCTAGTGAGACTTCTTTGTTTGCAGCAATGAAAAATATTTTTTTATTGCACACACAAATGTACACAGACATGCTCATTTACACACGTTTTTAGAAATCTGTGCTATGCTAACTTTTCAGCATGGTCTTGTTTCTTTCTTTCTTGTACCTCTTAGGGAATTTGTAGCACTGTTTTGTTGCAACACAAAATCCAATAAATTAAACAAGCTCCCCTGAAACGGCAGAGACAAAATAAAACATCTGTGCGCTATATTTCTGGAAATCCGAACGTGATCATCAACATAAAATGCTAGTAAGTTTCATAGCCATATTTTGGTCATTTTCCTAATTCTACACCCAGATATCCTTGAGGTCTATTTATAATGAACTTTTTTTTTTGTAGTGACACATGCCTCCAATCACAGGAGATGTGTTAGCAGAACTCTGAAGGACACACAATGTCTGTAACATTTCTCAGATAATATTGTCATATACTTGGAGCAGCAGGCCCATTTTGAAACAGTAATTTGGTCCCTAAAGAGCTCTTTAGCCTCTGCCTTGCCTGCCCACCCTGGCCAAGCTGTCGAAGAGAGCAGCCCAAGATAGATGGTCTGGATTTGTGTAGAGTAATTTAAAGCATCCNCCCCCCCCTTCTGCTTCTTTTTCTTTCCTGCTGGAGAATTTGCTTGGGAATATACTTTGTCTGCAGCATTGCTTGCTTATACAGGCATATATAGCTCCTTAATTTTTTTTTATTTTGTCTTACTCTTACTAAAACCTTTATTAGAATGCAGATGAACCCTGACCCCAACAGAGGATTAAGTGAACAGATTCTTTAAGTAATAAATCTAAAGGCATATTACAAGCAAGGAAAAGGGATTTCCCCTGTGTTTTTGGATTTATAAGTGCCAGAGGCTAAACAACTTACAAGGGCTCTAAGATTGCTCCTTTTTTCTAACCTGGGACATGTTCTAATATTGTGACATAGCAAAGAATTAAGCTGGCTTACTAAGTAGAAAACATGTAGAGTAATTGAAAATGCATCATACAGACAGGAATGCTCAGTGCAACAATGTCCTGTTACAAAGATTACACTGATTTATAGGGGATGTCTTAACTCCTAATCCCAGGGACACAAGATCACATTGACCATGTATTCCTTCATAAGCAGCAAAATAAAAAAGTGGTTAATAATATATATGCTTGAGATTGGAAATGAGGGAGAGGGGGCTGGGGCAGCATTGACTTTATGTTAGAATTTAACAGTGCCAATATTTTCATAAGGTTTTTCTGTTTGTCAGGTCAGGGAAGTGCAGCTATTTTGTGTTTTGTAGCTAAGAAAGGTAACCAAATGGCGAAAGAATGAATTAAGGCTAAATATTGTTTGGTGTAAGCTGTTCTGAAGAGCTCAGAAGAGAGGAAATGGCCGGGGGATGGGGGAGGGAGAAAAGGTCAGATGGACCATGGATGTAAAATGGGGTGTGGAAACAGCTGGAGCCGAATCACCGTGTCTTGAAATTAAAAGAGAAGATGGTGAAAACAGTTATTTTCTTTTGACCGTCCAAAAGGGAAGACTTCAGGGAGAACAATGATACTGCTCAGTAGAGCTAACGTCACCGATAGTGACCTCACCCCAGACAAGTTCAAGGACCTCTTCTCCCCATTAACCATACTCAAAATAATCACACGTACTCCTTCCTGATCCGTTCATTTTCTCCCAGCTGTTGGTTCCTGCTCTGGGTCTCAGATCAGTCTTTTATCTTCTCACTCAGTGACACCTCTTTGAAGATCTGCTGGAAAGTGGGAGAACTTCTCTTTGGAGGCAGTCCTCTTACCTTTCTTTCTTTCTTCTGATTCTCCTCTCTACTTCAGATTGCTTCACTGAGTTCATGGTTTCAGCTGCTTCAGTGCTGCCGAGCAAACAAATCTGTTATTTCAGTCTTCACCATCACGTTGAAATTTTGTGCCTGCTGTGTCCCCTGTGATTGTTTCCTCTAGGTTGCAAAATACTTTACTTTCTTTTACATTAGGGCAAATTTTTCTCAGTCTCTTAAGCCAAGTCATAGGGGTTCAGTTCTTAAATTGGCAGGGGCAACGTGTGTATTATAACGTGAGTGGAAAGCAATGCAGAAGTTTCTGCTAGAGTTTGCCCAGGAGATTGAAAAAAAAGTTTGAAAAGTGTGCAGTGTTCTGGTTAGCTGAACAGTTAACTCCAGAGCCTGAAGAGGGCACCATGAGTGATGAGTATTGTTTGTTTTGCTGCTTGTCATTTGAAAAGAAGTTTCAGGTTTCAGATTAGACAGCTTCAGATGATGCCCTTTGCTTCCCTATGTGCGGCCAGTTTAGCTGCATCTTCTCCTGGTAGAAGCACTTCCTTCCTGTGCCCAAATCAGATGACAGAAAACCTGTGTAGTATTACTGTCCTTGCTATGATTTTAGTTTTATTTGTGATTTATTTTTATTGATGCATAGGTTTCCTTGCTATCATCCTACTTTATTATGTCACACCATAGCCTGGTGTGAGAGGAAATTAGAAAGAGTTTCATTTTGGAATGTTGACATTATGAAGAGGATTTATTTTGAAGAGAAGGATATTTTGGTAATTATGTTATTTGAAGACTGAACAGAGGGGCCTAATGCTATATTTCACGTTAATCTAATTTGGAAGACCTGAGAGTTTTTGAAGATGCAAAGTAAGGAAACACTTGAGTAACAGGAGTTGGTATAGTGTAGTTTAATGTCTGCAAAAATGTGTGACCCATTTGGAGAAGGTACTGTGGGTTTTGTCCCCATCTTGTGGCTGTCCAGATAAGGCATTTGTAAGCCTTTTTTTTGTTCAAGATCCAGAAGGTTCCTCTGTTACCTCTGAGGAGTCTGTCTGCAAGCCCTGCTGTCAGCCAAAGAGGAATTAGTTGTGCATGCCCTTTTGTAATCAATACACTAAGCATAAAAAAGGGCAATGCAAATAAACCAGAGAATTCAAAAACTAATAAGGAAACCTGAGGGCTGCCAAGTGGCAGCTGAGACTGTAGAATGAACTAGAGAGAAGGTTTGAAATTGTATAAGCAGAGCTGATAAAGGAACTTTCTACTTGGAAAGGCCACTATAGCCCCCGAAGTCCCCACAGTCAGAAATATTTCATATCTGAAAAAAAAAGAAACTTTAAGGAATAAGCAGAGTCCTCTGATAGATGACAAGAAATTTCTTGACAGAATACCAAGAGATTGTTATAAAGTATTGAAAGGGTCCTTTGCTCCTCACAGTTGACGAAAAGGAAATCCTGGAGAGATGCCATTGACTTGTATACTTCTATCATACATATGGGTACAAGAACTAGGAAGAATTTTTATGAATCATGAAAAGAGTAGCTGAAGCTTTGGACAAAACAGACTGCATCCCTGAAGTCTGAAAGGTTGAGATGAAGTTGCTCATTTATCACAATCCAGAAAAAGGCGCTCCGGGTGACTGTAGCCTGCAGGCTCTGACATCTGCAGCAGGGAAATGTTCACAACACACTTCACAGGAGAAAAAGTGAAAACTAAGTAGGAATCTGGGGAGGAAGAAGAGGGACAGATTAAGGGAAAACCATGAACCTCACTGCCTGGCACTTGAGTAGGTCACAGACCTGTAACTCAGAGCCAGCGCTTGATACTGTTCCCCATTTTGCTGAATTTATGCATAGAGAAAGTTAGCCTCTCCTTTCTCCTTTGTGTTGGTTGGAAGAGATTGGTGATGTCTAGGCCCAAGCAGGGAAGAAGCTCTGCGGACACTGTTGTCCCCCCTCCTGTATATTATGCAGGTTGCTCATGAAGGCATTTTGGATCCCCATCCCTGGCCTGCATGTGTTATTAAATATAAAACAGCAGCTTGAAGGTAATGAACTGATTTGAGTCTTTGTCAGGAGGGATCAGACTCCAGTGAAATGGTTAAGAAGACATACAAAGTAACAATTAAAAATGCGGATTAGCCATTCACATTTCCAAATGTGAGCTTTAATTAGATTTTTGCATAAGTTTACAGAGTTACAGCACGGGATAGTTATTGGCAACATAATCAGGAGCAAGTAGCTAAAAAGTCTTTTTAGTAGTGGTAGTTCAAGACAGAGTGAATAACTCATGGTAATTCACAAACCTCATTATCTTTATTCATGATGAAAAACTGGAGTAAATGTGAGGCTGTCACGATGGTGGGGATCAAGGAGATCAAACTCAAACAGCACAAGTACGTAAAGGAGCATCACTTACTGTATTTCAGGAAGGAAATGAAGAGTAACCAATGTTAGTAACATCCCTTCCACAATAAGCCCTACGCCAGGGTCTCTCAAACCACGTTCTACAAGAACTTGTTCTGTACAGCTACTCTTCACTCAGCCTTTTTCTGTTCATTGGCAATTTACTAAAGGCCATATTTTAATTCTGAAATATTGTATAATATTTTATTTTTATAAATTACTAGCATTTGGAGTAAAGTTTGAGAGAAGTGACCACATTTTAGGAAAACCATTCATTTTATTATCTTGATTCTCAGAAAAAGAAATCTTACAGAAGAAAATTTAAAAATATGTAATGAAAAGATCTGTGTGAACAATACATTACAAAAATGATTCCTCCAGCTTCTGCTTTTTCACTTCCAAAATTGTAATGAAAACACAAACAGGTGAAGAAAATAGATACCAAAATATACAGGATATACAAAAAGAATATTCAGGATTTTGGAATGATTCAAGTATGGGTAGAGATTAGTGATTAGGAATCTTAAGGTTGGAAAAAAGAGGAGTGAAGGAAAATATGATAAAGACTATGACATCTTCAAAGAGAATATGGAATGAGTCTTCACAATTCAAGGAGTAAAATTTCCCTGTAGAATGATCAGATAACAAGTTTAACACAAACAGAGGAAGTACTTTTTCACACAGTGCATAATTAAATTGTGGAACCCATTGCAACAGGATGTTGTGGAGGTCAAAACTGTAAATGAGTTCAAAGAGAGACAAGTTCAAGGAGGATAGACCTGACAAAGGCTATTAAATATGAGATCTCAGATAGAATCTCTGGGCTCAGAGAGCCCTGAAGCTTTTGTTGCTGAAAGCTGGGAGAGTACAGTCAGATACACTTCTCCATGTTTCTATTTTCTCTTCTTAAATACGTAGTACTGGCCACTGCTGAGATGGATGATTGGCACAGTGTGTCTGCCTATATAGAAGACATTATGTTCATAGGTGTTATCCTTTGGAAGGCCCCAAGAAAAAACATACTTTTGGAGAGAATTCATTCTAGATCCAAAATCTGTTTTGTCTCCTTTGTGACCTGTAATCTGTCAGGTTAAGTGTATGACAATATGAGGTGCTCTAACACTAGCTCTCTCCTGAATAATGAGATGGAATATAAAATCATAATGTTTTTAAGTGTAGAAATACTGATTTCTCTCTATTTGCAGTCTTGTATGATGGTGAGTAAAGTGTTCACTTGGCAGCTCATGCATTTTCAGTTTTTTTCCAACAACATATGAAATCTGGAAATCAGCCTCCTTTATGAAATCCTCACAAAAATCATATAGAAAGAGGTAAAACAGCTATTACAGTGAGAAATGCAATAAAAAAGTGATAGCTGGAAACCCTGCAATTATCTGCTGCTGATTTGCAGAATCTGAAGAGCATCCTGAGTTGGTCAGTGTTAGATACAACACTTTTTGAATGATGTTGGAGATCAAATGGAGAGCCAGGGCAGCCTCAGATTGCTTGTCCTCAGTAAGATAATGAAATCTGTTCAGTAACTGCAAACAGTTCTCTTGAGAAGATGAGTCCCAAAATGCCGATTGGGATTAAATGGAGATAAGGTAGATGGATGGATGGCTGATTTGTGAAGTAGCGTATAATGGCTTTAGCAAAAAATTGGAATGTTAAGTAACATTTCCTATACATGGTAGAAACCCATCCCTGTTCTCAGTCATCCTCACTGTACATGAGTAGTCAAAGACAGGCAACAGTGAGGAAGAAGAGAACAGTGAGAGGCACTACTGGATAAAGTAATTAGCCCAAACTCACACAATAAATCAGTGGCAAAGTCAAAAAAAAAAAAAAAAAAATAACCCAAAACCACAAAAAAAAACAGGGGGGAAAAAAAAAAAAAAAAAAAAAAAAAAGACAAAAAACAAACGAAAAAAAACAAGCCCAGGGTTTCTGGAGCACAGCTGATAGGATCATATGCTGCATAAATCCATTACAGAGAGATGTAGTAGCTTTGTGGTCTGAGCTGTAAGTTCAATGTTCATCCAAACAAAAAATACAATGTATGGTTGAGTTGTATTTTGAGTGTATTTTAAGTGTTGTTCCTTTATCCTTACAGCAAGTGGAAAGGATGGCAACCCGCCCTGAAATAGTAACTGTCAATATATGATGCCTTTTGCAGCTCTCCTTCCTGATCAAATAAATAATTTGTAAGGTTTTGATGACAAAAGGATGTATCCTCTGCTCAGCTATCACCTGCCAGCACTACTCTGTGCAATCTGATTTAGAGATTTAAGCATAGAAATCATCCTTTCTGCTGTTTCCCCTGGAAACAGGGAGCCCAGCGGAGAGGTTAATCATTTGGGTTTGCAATTCATAGCTGGCAAAAACCAAAATAATTCCCCATCTTCTGAATCTTAAAATATACTGCTAAACTTTAAACTTTCAAAGGCAATGTTGTTGTTTGACCCTTGATATTGTTTAAAGATATGTGATTCTGGACAAAAGTACACGCCCAGAAAAGGATGCATTCGTTACAGTGAGGCTCCATTTGCTTTGCTGTGGTACAGTCATGTATGGGAAAGAATAAAAAGAATCCATAGCTTTTCCTTTGGTTTGTGGTGTGTTCTGTATAGCTAAAGCCATGCCTTGACAAACCAGCTTCCCAGGATAGCAAATAGATCCCAGTACAGGTGAATTCATTGAAGGTGGGGAGTGGGCTGGGAACAGAGGCATCTTGGTTCAGTAATAGGTCCTAGGTATGTGGTGCCCTGGAGGAGAGGAGCACTGAGCAGCTCAGTGCCCTGTACTGTGGGCTGCTGTCAATCCTGTTTGCAGGGACATGGATGTTCTGGATGGTGCGGTGTCACACTGCTTTCACCTGGCTTACTGCAGGTCTGTCAGCAGAAGGGTTTTCTGTCTGTGAAGCTGAAAGGAGAGGACAACAGGGGGAAGGGTGAAACAGAAGGAGATGGGAAACTGGGGAGGAAACTGTGAAGTGGTGGGTGGCAGAGGGGTAAAGTCGTTGGTTGCACAGAGTTAATGGGTCACTGGGTGCTAGAATGGCTTTTAACAATATGAGCAAATGCTGAAGCTTCAGACTAATGTAGGAGGTTGGACTACACATCCTTCATAGAGGATAACTACCTAAACTCTGCACACCATGCAGAGAGCATATCCTTCAAATCTAAGGCTTTTCTTTATCTCCCTACATTTGTGCCAGCCTACTGCAACATATGCTATGTACGATACGCAAAGCCGTGAATTTGCAGTATTCAGGCAAGAGGATGAAGTCACAGCTTTAGCTCAACTTCTGTATGCCTTGGCTATGTTGGATTAAGAGAAACTGCTAACAAAGTACCAGGGGCTGCACAATACTTTTCCAGTTAGAAGAGAGCTGAAAAATATCTTAAAATCTTTAAAGCAGTGAGAGAAGAAGGGAATTAAGAGGGAAAAAAAGGAGAAAAGAAGAACAAAAGCCTCACAAAACAACAACAAAAGACAAACTAAAGAACTTATTTTTATGTTTTGACCATTAGGGTCAAACCCGGTAGGGTGAACTGGAGACATGAAAATTTCCATTATAAGGAATCTGAGGGTGCTATGACTAGAAATACGTTTTCCTTTTGCTTTCTATGGTGTTCAAATATATCGTAATGTTTCCTGAAGGAAAATAAGGGTAATTGCTGTCAATGTACTCTGGGGGCTAACGTTCTCAAAAGACATAACTAGTCACTGCAGAGGGATTGTACCTGAAATGAATTTGACCCATAATGTATTGCAAAAATACCATATGCATCTTGGGATCTTAGCAATCTGCATGCTTTGGAGGTGGGTCAATTAAAAGGCTATGATTTAGGGTCTTCATGAAAGTCTTTGGGAATAGGGATGTCTGGCTATGGTAATGAAAACCCAGAAGGGCATTTTTGCTTTGTGTACATGCATTTATATCTTTAGTCTGTGTATAGATAAAGACATAATATCACATTTGTATGAGATGTCTAGAAGTTTGATAGAAATATGCACAGAAATAGTGTGCACACATACACAGAATATACAGGTGCACACAAGCACACATCCCCCTGACACGCACCTCTGTGTTAATGAGCTTTTCCTCTGGAGAGGACAAGTCGAAAGGAGCCAGTCCTTCCAGCCAAAAAAATCAATTGCTTCTTCATGAATTATTGAGATGTTTGCCATCAGTTTCTTTACAAAAAAAGGATTCATTGTTCAATGTTCCCTCCCCCAGCATACTCTTTGCCTTTACCTTGTGATATCATGACATATAGACACAAATTCTCACATGTAAAAGTTTTCATTCTTTTCATGACATGTATATCACAGTATTCTGAAACATTTTCTCCAGTGTTAGCTGTATTTGTCTTTGTCAGCCTCCACCTCACACTTAGCAGGAGAAGGGACACTGCAAATAAAAAATTTAAAAAAATCATTTCATAGTAAAAATACAACTATTTTCTCTGCTACAGAGTGCAGTATTGATGTACTGATGCTCCGAAACTGAATCAAGGCTCTTACGTTGAATGGCAAGACACCACTGAACGAATGCTTTTGCCTCTTGTGTAAATAGATAGATTAATGACATTAAGTGAAAGCCAAGCCTGCTGAAATGTTAGCTTCCTTATGGGTGCTTTGAATTTCCCTTATTTTTGATAAATGAACCAATCTGGCAATAAAATCCTTGCACAGTAGGTTAATAATGTCATAGCTGTACTGTGAAATAGTAATGTTTGTACTGTCTCTTTGCAAACAATAATCCTTTGAAGCCTGATGAATCTATTTTCAACCAACTTGTCTGTTTGCCGGTACACAGAGCTTCCTCTTTGAAAATACAGCTTAGAAGATAATTTACAACCCAGGAGACAATAGGCTCAAGGAAGAGGGACAGTGGTTTAAAAGGCAGAAGTTGGGTGAACACTCCACTTTTCCACTTCACTTTCTTCTCTGTCTTCCCTTTAATAGCTTTGTAAGCATTTTAAGAAAGGATTCCTGCTACTTAAAAAAAAAAAAAAAAATAGTAGCTTTTCCCCTCAATCATTTGTAAAGAGAACTGGAAAAACAATGGCTAATGGTAATCAGAAACTTTGCTTGCTAAATCAAGTTTCAAAACTGAGTTGTCTTTGGAGAGCTGCTTTCTTCTGATGACACATTTTTTTGTTCTTGTACTTTGGGAGGAGCTCTTATCTGTGTTTATACACAGTTTATCATGTTTGCGTATCAGCAAGGATATCTGGGCACAGGGAGCTTATATCCCAGGAGGAGCTGATGTACCTTTACAGGAAACTTTAAATATGTATACGTGCATTAAACTGACTGTATAGTTGCTAGTAAGGAGAATTACGAGGTATAAAGGAGCTGCAGAGGCTGTTTTAACAAGCACTTTTCACACAAGTGAGTTGAGTAACATGGGGAGTGAGCTGTGCAGGCAGGATCCTCTGCCTGGAGAATGCTTGTCAGTGCTCAGGTTCAGGGCAAGGAGCTCTCAGTGCTTCCCCTGAGCAGGCAGAAGTGCCAGAACCAGTGCTGAGGCTGCTGTCACCTCACCATGCAGACATTGAGTGCTTCTTACTGCACAGAAACACGGCTCTGTACTCCAGAGTGGTCAGGCAACCACTCTGATTTAAGAGACAAAAGACTGCCATCGAGAGGAGAGAAAGGAATGGAGAAATCACGAAGCAGAGCGGTAAGGTCCTCTCTTAAGCACCTTAGGCCCGTGTATCTCCTGCTTACAAACCATTCCCTGTCTCCTGAAAGATCATCTTCCTAATTTTTTGTGTGAGTAAAGGTTGTCTTCTCCAAACAAGGAGTGGAAGCTGCACCCTGCAATTTCGGTTCTCAACCTCATTGACCAAACTTGCTCACTGCACTTCTCAGCAGAGACAGGCAGGCATTTAAAGGTGGTTGGTTTGCAAACAAAAAGGCCAGCATGATTGCAGCAAGTAATTCTGTTGTCCCTGGTGCTCATGAGTGCGTCTGGGTGACAGCAGCAGTGGATTTGGTGCCGTAAGGGGCATAATGGACTGGCAGCAATTGGGAGTGAGAAGGAAATCGTGAAAAACCGAAGTCTCCCATCAAGTGGTTAGCAAAGGGCCAATTGTTCTATTTACAAGAGCTCTCCTGCCTGGAGGAGAGGCAAAAAAATAAAGTATCAAGACAAGCATTTCCTCCCTGTAATGATAAGGAGCTGTTGCCTGCAGCGTTCAGACTACACAGTTTCACAGATGTTTTTAAAAAAATCCCAGCCAACAGCCTCTCTCTGCCTTAACTATAGCAGTAGCACAATTGTCTGTCAGTCTTTGTACAAAGCAGAGTGGAAATATTGCCCTCCTGTTTCTTTAAGTCCCAGAGACTTAGTAAAATTAACACTAAATGTTTTAAAAGAAACCCTATCAAAAATCACTGATGATTTCAAGTTATTATTGAGCATGGGTGTCTAAGTAGCTCGGGGCAGTGCACATAAACTTGACAAACAGGGTACTTTAGTGCTGCCTGCCCAGATCCACATAATAGGGCAATGAAGCTTTTATTCATTCAAAGAAAGGTTGAGTTTGATTGGCAGGTCAGCCTGCCTGAACACCGCAGTCTCTTTTCCCTAACACTTCACTGCTATCAATTACAGTTTTGAATGTGAATTGTTTCTAATGTAAAATAATGCCAACCTCTGCCTCTAACCTCAGGCCAGAAAGNGCTCTCTTGTGTTTTTTTTTTTTTTTTTTTTTTATTATTCATATTCACTGACTGCCTGAGGACTTCATCTCTGCTTTGTATTTTCTCAGTCTCTCACCAAAGTGCTGCCATCAGAAGCCAGATTCAAGCACAGCACAGTATTTTCATTATTTTACTGATATAATTGAGGAGCAAAATTACAGTGATTATATTGCCTCCTTCTCCCCAACTTTCAGTTGCCGCTGCGGTTCCGTTTGCTGCTGTGAACATGCAGGTTCAGAGAGATAATTCATAATAAAGTTATAATCCATTACAAGCAAGCATGACTCTGAAATTGCTTGATTTTTATCTGGCAGTTGACTTAAATCTGTTTGCAAAACTTGCCCGATTGAAGAGAATGCAGATCTTATTTAAATCAGGTGATTTGGTTCAGCTGCCATCTGTTGGCCAGTTCATTATTCTGATTCTGCAGTTACAGTAGTTACCTGCCTTCATTTATTTCAGGAAGACAGAAATCACATCTAGTAAATAGGGTGTTATGTAATGTCTCTAACTCCAGGGAACTGGTTTTATGAGTTTAACACAAAATCTCCTTTTTGTGCTCGATGACCATTTACGCTGCAAGATGCGTTTCCTGTTGCTTTGTGACGATCCTTAAAAATGCTTTGCTGACTTACAGACATGCTCTGTGTGCTGCATTGCAGGAGGTTAGAAAGGCCCAACAGGATGGTGTTTTCAAATGGCCCGTAGAGTGGGAGACGTGGGTTTAGGATCCTCTGAACTGGAGGAGACTCGAGTAAAGACTTATAGAATCAGGTGCTGTTGTTTTTTTTTCTGCACTTTTGTACAGTCTGAGTCCCGTTAGCGAGGACTTAATTCTTTCCATTTATCCCATTTCACAAATGCTTATATTCCAACTGTGTTTCCATTTGGCTAACGTTTACGTGATTTTCAGCAGTGCTTTCTGTCTCTCACGTTTGTGACTCATCTCTCCCGCTGCATTATCGAATCCATGTAACACTGTGCACACTCTGCTTCCAGTGATATCACTCCAGGCTTTCTCCCATTGCATCCATTAATATCTTGATAGGGATATACAGGAAAGACCTACCTTTACTCCTTCATCTCTCTTGAGACAGCCACTCTGCAGAGTAACCTAGAAACAAGCCATCCCTTTTGGATTCAGTTGCTTACAAAAATAATGGTTACAAAAATGTTCAGGATGGAACAGTGCTTTGAAAAGCAGCTTTTTTATCTAATATGTTCAAACAAGGTTTTAACATTTATTTAATTTTATGATGTGATATTTTACTTGCAGCTTGTGATGGGAAAGGGTCTCTTTAGAAAAATAAGTAGATGAAAATGTTACATGATGTTATGTTATGACATAGCTGGAGATACCTCCTGCTCCTGACAGTTTTATATTTTCCTTGTGGACTCCTTCCTGCTATCTGAGATTTCTCCGTTAGCTCCAACGGTAGGGTGGTCTGAGAGCTTGAGACAGGAAAACCTGAAGTCTGTTTTTTTTGGCTTTTTTTTTTTTTTCCTGTTATCACGTTTCACTTGACCATGGTATACATCACAGTGACCAGCAGGATGTCTGAAGAAATTACAGATTTCCCACAGTATCTTGTGTTTCTGTAGTGTCTTATGTAAGGTGATTTTGATGTTCCAGGTACAATTTCTAGTTTTTCATAGTATGTTGGGCTTTTTGTTTCTAGATGGAAATACATTCCAACTCTTCAGGCTTCTACATTGAACAAAAATTCTGAGTTTTGGCCACTTGGACATTCGGAAAAACTTCTGACCTATTAGGATATCCCTAGCTGATTGGTAATTTTTAAACTGATTTTACCATTTGGGCAGGGAAGACAGAGTAACACGTGGTCTGATTTCTGTGTTGCATCAGTTTTAGAGCAGAGTAGCTCTGTATTTTGTGCAGGGTAATTCCTGATTTACAGTCTCGGGCTAAAAGAGCACTTTCACAGTGAACACGTTATGTAGTTTCAGTGCAAATAAACGTGCGCCTGGCTCTGCTCCTCAGTAGCTGCCTTGTGAGGCCCAGACCTTTGGGGTGTGTGAAAAGGAACCTATGAGAGATGCACCTACTCCAACTCCTCCTCCGCTTTCCAAACAAACACATGGCACAAACACATTGTAAATAAAGATGACTTCAGACACAGCTCTTTTCATGGGTGAATGAGTTACATTGGGCATTTTACTGGCAAGCTAAACATTACTTGGATTCCACATTTGAATACTTGATCTGTTAGCATTGCTGGATACTTTCGTTCCTGGGTATTGATTTAAAGTCTCTCCTGCAAACAAGCTGGAAGGCGCCGGCCCTGGAGATGTGCTGTGCTGGCTCTGGGTAGATGCTGCAGCAGCACGGTGATGGTGAGCTGCTCTCCTGCACACCTCAGGTCCAGTGCCTGTGTTCCACCCCACTCTGCCTAGCAGTCACCAGAAGCCATTATTTCTGTAACAAAGCATTGGTATTATCCAGCAATGCGAGGAGGATTGTGTTTACCTTCACTGGGCTCTGAAGTGGCTAAGACCGTAATTCAAGAAAGCAATTGAGCATTTAGCGTAAATCCATCATTGTTGTGCACATACTGAAGCACGTGTTAAACTTTGTCTTCAATGAGACTTGACCAAGTGTTTTTAAGATCTATGTCTTTAAGATTAACAGATACCGTGAAGAAGGTTTAGCTGGACTTTTTGCATGGCACAGGCAAACAGGCTTAATATCAGATGAAGGATGCTGTGCTAATAAGAAAGTTATTTTGCAAATCAGTGTTTTGATTTTGATTTTCACGAAGCCTGTTGCAATTCATAGTGCATATTTCTTTTCTTTTGGAAGGAACACACAAAAGTTGAATAATTTAGCTTACAATTTTACAAGGCACCAATATTTTTGAATAGTCAGCAGAATCCTTCCTCAGTTGTTTGGAAGCTTAAGGGGTTTAGAAAGTTCTTCCTTGGAGATAAATAAGCTGTCAATTCATGATGAAGAAAATCAAACTTGTTCTGTTGATTTTGGCTGTGGTATTTGCAAAAGTATGAGAGAAATTTTTGCAGAGTTGTAGAGCAGTCCATGTGTTAGCATTTAGCTTTCCAATGCCACATTGTGTCCCTGATAGCATTTCTTAAAGGTAAACAGAAATGTCAAAATAATGAAAATAAAAGATTAACCATTCAGATATTTTTTTTTGAGTTAGGAATCAAATCTATATTGCAAATTAATAGAAAGCCAGATCAGGTTCCAAAAGCTGCTTATTACACCAGTTGCCTGTTTTTTAGGTTTTTTTTTCTTCCCTTTTCTGAAGGCCTTTTTCAGATTTCACCAGATTTAGATTGTGAAATGTCTAAACAGAGGTTCTAAACAGAAACCTGGGAGGTATAGAAAATATGCCAAGAGCAAATTAGTTTACTTAGTTCATGACTTTAATACACCCTTGCAATTAGCAGAGTATTTCCTCTGGACTTGTGGTCTCAAGGTATGCGTTCCTGTTCATGATTTTTTATTCACTGCCTTTTAATGAAAAAAAACAAACTCAACACTTCTGCTTTGCTGTATCCATATGCACCAGGAGTTTGATCGTGCTTAAGTTAATTATTTGACTCAAAATTTAGCATCTCCAAATGCATTGGGCAGGTTAGAGAAGAAAGGCTGAGTTAGGAGGTGGCTGCAGACAAAGAAGAATCAGGCTGCGAAGGCCACCTGTGAAACCTTTCCTCCCAGAACTCCCATTTCTCATGGGTATACACACCGAGGGATGTGGTGTTCTCCAGATTCTGCTGGAGAAAATGCACCTATTTGCTGAGGGTTATATTGCAGTCAGGGTGATAAAGGATGCTGAAGGCAGCGATCCCTTTAGATGCTGCATCTTCCCCAACAAACATCCTAAGCCATTCCAGCTCCCAGGTGCTTCACGCCACTGCCATCTTCCCCACTTCCTTGAACCTACTTCAGTTTCTTCTCAGTGCCAAACCTAGAAACAGCTTCAGTTCAAACTGCATCTTCCGGGACCGCCTGGATGCTCCTCTCTTCCCTCCCTGGAAAACATCTGCAACCGACCTCGTAGCTGCCAAATTGGCACCCACAATTGCAGTATCTTGACCCAGCATGACACAAACCCTCTCCCTCAGATCCCAAAGCTGCCCACAAACCCCCCACAATGGCAGCTTGACCCTGGCTGACACAATTGCCCCTTGTGTTTGCCAAACCCACAAAATTATAGGGGTCATGCAGGAAAAGGCAGCAAGATGGGTGAGTTCGTGCTCTCTGTGCCGTCTGTGACACTGTGACCCTATTCATGGGCGCATCCTTCCAGGAGACCTCGGCAGCCTGTCTGCAGTGCATCGTTTTAAATTGCAGCCTTAAAGATCCTTTTTTAGATGCAAATGAAAGACCCAATTAAAGCTTAAAAAAAAAATAAAAAAGAGGCAACAAAAGTATTAAGATTAGTAAGAAACATCTGATGTTGTCTTCTTAGCTCGGTCATTTTGCTCTGTTTTCAGTCTTGATCTTTATTTCTCACGTGTGTCTATGGCTTGCCGTGCACCCAGAAACAGTAGGGTCAGATATGTTTGTGTATGTGAAGTCTTTAAGCTATCGAAGATCTGTTTATATTTGGCATAGAAGAGTTATCTGATGGTCACTCAGGTTCCAGCCCAGTTTCTTTTAATAGCTGGTGGTGTTTTAACAGTGTATTTTAGTTTTGCCAGTCAGAGAATGGGAGAAATTATACATCCTCATTTCAAAGAGGTGATCTGTGGACTAATCAGACAGTGTTTATAACACATGTTCTGAAATACAAATTCATATAAATATCTGTATCTATATTTACACGTAGTATAAGTAGTGTGCATATGTACACGTGTCTGTTGGTGGATGTGCATAGTATGTGCATTTAAGATTTTTTTTTTTGTTAGTGCATTAGTAATCTACTCATGTGCCGCTGTGTGTCCTGGGAACAGGGTTTGGGGATGCCCTGCTTTGGGATTATTTCACGGCGGGCCCTTGGCTGCGTGCTGGGGCGGGATGCAGTGGTGCAGTGCTCCTTACCCGGGGGTTTTCTCTGGGCTTGCTAATACAGGGAAATTTACTGGCGTAATTATACCCGTATAATTATGCTGGAGTAGTTATACAGCTGTAACTCCCATGTGAATGCTCTTGTGCTGCAATAATAGTGCCCATATGGGAAGTTATACCAGTATGAGCTATACTTGTATATCTCCACTGGTAAATATCTCCATGTAGGCAAATCCTTGTGTAGTGCCAGGTTTTGCAGACCAATGTACTCGGTCTGCAGTAAGCCCTTGCAGGCCTTTATTTTGGACCTCATCGTTTGCTTTATCAACCACATTTTGTGCATACAAAAAAGTTTAGAATTTCTACTAGCATCTTTGGATAGAAATAAACATTTTCTCTCCCCGATAAAACATTTTTTTTTCTACAGTCGCTTTATTTATTTTTTAATATCTTTTAATATATAAAATACAGATGTAACTTCTGTCTTCTGTGTTCAAGAATTTTTTTTGGATGTACTAAGGATCAGATATAAGCCATGTCTGGAAGCAATACTTGGCCAACAGCTGAGCGTGTGTGTGTGTATGTGTGTTCATCTATCCATGATTCATTCTGAGGGCTGTTTTAGCCTTCATAAAATATTCATGCTGGTTGTGCATGGTTCTATAATTGCCATCTCAGGCCTTGAATTATTTATAGGTTGTACTGTTCACATAGTCTCATTTACTGATAGAGCAGATAACACTATACAAGAGGATCCCAAACACTCTAATGCCTGTTACTTTGCATTAAGTAGTGGAATTATATTACTGTAGGTGTAAAATGCTGGCCTTTTTCTCCTCTCACTTTAATATATCATTTTTGTATTTATAATATGCTAATTGTTGAGATGCTGTTAAGCCTTATAATTCCTGCAGAGTTTTGCAGAAATCAAGATGTGGTTGAAATGATTTAGCTCTTGATCCCAAAATGATTGTTCTAAATCCACCTCCCTCCCTTCCCCCTGGTTCTAACACCCAGAATAATTTATTGAAGTGATGTATGAGTACACATGCATACCTGGGCTCCTTTGTTTTACACTATTGATCAGTTTGTGTATCTTAACTGCTAACAAACATGCAGCAGTCCAGCTAATGCAGACATTCACCAAGTGTATTTTCAAGTTCATTGTACTCAATTAAACACTGACTATGAATTCATCATGAAAAGTGATCTTTTCCCATCAATTTTTCTATTCTTCTTTTCTGTGATTAATTCTGTCAGCTTTTCTGACCTACTTTTGACTTTGTTTTTTTACTGAATATGTGGAATTGCATCAGTTTAGCTGAGACAGACAATGCACTTTGAATTTTCACCAGCTGAGTTTTTACTTTATTTACTTTCTGAACCAAGTGCTAGTTCTAAGTGGAAAATGCAGCTGAGGTAGACTTCATTATTATTTTTTTTAATCCTTCTACTTTTGTAACTGGAAGAAATAATTTCTAAAGTAGAAATTCAGGACCAGAATACTTGTTAGCGTACTGGAGCACCTTCCCTTCTTTTCCCAAAAACGTTTGTATGACCTTGTTAAGTCGATTCTTTTCCTCCCCTATGGAAAGAGAATATTGGTGTTACATTAACTCACATGAGGGCTATAGGGACTGAGTGTATAAAGAATATAAATTGTCCCTCTGCCATAATGAGAAAGTGCAAACACATGGGAAGGGCAGGCTGATGAAGCTTTATCAGTCTGTGGCAGCACTGAAATAGCACAGGATCATGTAAAGCACACCTAGACAGGGCTTTTGTAGAGATGCCAGCTCACCCAGGCAGCTGGCAGGGAGAGCTGGTTAAAGGCCCTCCTTTCAGTGCAGCCCATTTTGCTCCTCACATTGGGATGAGGAGGGATGTTCCTCCAGCTGAGTTTCTTCTGTCCAGGCTGTTTCTCTTGAGTCAGTCCCTGAGCACCAGCACCAGACCCTGCTCCAGCGGAAGGGTTTGGGCTGCTCCTGGCCTCCTGTGCCACCTGGGTGTTCCAGCAGGGATTTGGCTGGCAAAGCGCATCCCTGACCGTGGCATTCGGGTGTGTACCTGTGTTTCTAGGTGGCACTGGGCTGAGTCTTGCCCTGGCAATGCTTTGCTCCCTTCTGGGCTCTCCAGAGGTCTGGGGGATCTCTGAAGTTTCAGGAGGGAGAAGCCAGACCAGTGTGGTGCGAAGAGGAAAAGGCAGTGGCTTAGCTGTGACTGCAGAAGTAGCATCCCTGTGCAGGGGGAGTTTGAAAGCAGCAGGTATCAAAACAGAGAAAGTTTTAAAATTTACCTCTCTTAGAGCAAAGGAAAGTATGGATGGAACAGTTCTAGGATGAAGCCAAAAGGTACTGCCAGAAAAAATAAATAAAAATAGAGGAAAAAGAAATGTTTCTGCAAAACAAACCATTTTGGTGAACAATAAATTCTCAAGAAAATATGTCTCTGCCTGAGCCCTTATTTTTCTTGATAATAAATCATTATAAAATAAACCTTGTGACATTCACCATTCTATACAATGAACTGAATTGAAAAGAGCCTCTTTTTTCTTTCTGTATGATTTTTTGAGCCCTGTGGGTCCCTCAGAGGAGGAAACAGTGTTATTGTCATGCAGATTTCTTTTCTTCAAGATTTCAGAGATTCCATGAATCCCTTGCAAGAGTAATTCTGCTTTTTTGCCTTTTTTTTTTTTTTTTAAAAGCTGTCTCCAGCAGCACTGGTGCGATAGCTTTATTGCAAAGTCTCCACCTTTCTCATGGAGTTTTCTGTGTTTTCAGAGCTAAGTGTGACTGCCGTGGCAGGCATGCGTTACTAAGTTTTCCTATAAGTCACTCAGCTCACTTTTTGCTTTTCTTTCTGCCCATTTACAGCTCAGTGTGTATGTAAGGAAAAAAAAAACAAAACCTGAAGTTTGTTCTTGTATCTCGTGTATTTTGCAGTAGTACCTGGAGGCCTCCAGTAGGTCAGATTTCTGTACAAATAATATAGTTATTGCCACACAGAATTTATGACTGAAAGGACTAGGGATGATAAATGAATGACAGGGCATGGAGGAGGATGGGATTAAAAAAAAAAAGTAATGGGGATGTGCTGCATAGCAGAGCTGCTCGGTTTGTTTTCAGTCAGGAACAGTGGCCTCAGCTTCTGCTTGCCTCCGTGTTTGTTAGCACAGGGTTTCTTGGAAGCAGAGTTTGCATCATATGATTTCTGAGTTAAGTGCTGGAATTACAATATTGCTTTTAGGGAAAATAGTGCACATTTTAATAGCCAATTACCAAAGAAATTTTCTTTAGTGAAATTATTAAAATATTTAATACTTGGGGATCTTGTTTCTTCCCCTCCCCCCTTCCCTAATTTCTGCTGTAAAGTGTACCCAAGCTCTGTGTTGCTTGGCTGGTATGTGGTCCTGGGTTTTCAGGATCTTTATTACCTTTCACATTGTGCAAATGGCAGGCTGCTGGGACACGAGGCATCGCTTAGCTTTAATTGGTCAACTAGCCTTTGCTGTTATGCACCGCACGCTGCCGCGCCGTGGCTGACCCCGGGCTGTACTCCAGACCGGTTTCCTTCAGCACAAGCTATTGCCCAATTACGGACAGTGCGGGAGCAGCGATTCTCACGCTTTTGAGCAAATTTTTACCCTATCTATTAGTCTAGAGGTGTGAAGTACCAAAAGACCCCCATACATGACCTAGAAAAACAAATTGGTGAGTGCACTTCTTTCCCTGGTACTGCCTGTGCTGAATAATTTTCTTCGAGGCATTAAAAAAAAAAAAAAGAAAAGAAATCCTAAATCGTTTCCCTCTTTCTATATCAGAAGTCTTTAAAAGTACCTGAGATTTTTTTTTTATGCCAACAGTACATGAGACAATCCTAGATATGTGTGACACTTTTTAGAAAGTGTCTTTGTCTTTATCTATCCTTACCGTACCTGTGTGATAGGGAAGTGTCATGATCCCTATTTTAAAGACAGGAAAAGAAGACACAGAGAGATTTAAAGCTAGATTTTTAAAGGTGTTTTGACTTCTAAAGATGCAGTAAAATGTGCAGTAGGACTTTCAAGAGGGCTTAATTGCATCTTTAGCAGCTTAAAAGCGACTTGGCAGCTTGCAAAGTATGCCAAGCAGAGATAGGAATCTGGGTCTTCCCTGTTCTGGTCTCGTACTTTAACCATTGGATGGCTCTTCCAGGATGGAGTGATTTGGAAAATAAGCACGGCTTTTTGTTGCACTGCTGCTCAGTATTGCTGCTTTAACAGAACGTGGAAGCACTGAGTCACAGCTGCTGACGTTAACCGAAGAACAAACCTTTGTCAGTGGTTGAAACCTAAAGTGTTTTGAGCACTGCTTAAGTATATAACTTTTGGAGACAGTATTTATAGAGAGGTTAGCATTTCCCATTCTGTAAGAAAGTATCTTTCAATGGGGTATTTGCACAACTTAGCCCCAGAGCAGGGTGGAAAAGCCCAAATCAGGAAGCTGGCCGCCCTCCATGGAGGCTATGGAAAGACAAACTTTTTCCAAAGACAATTCGGAGCACTTCAGTTGGGCTCCTGCCCAGAATTGGCCTCCAGAGAAGCCCATCTCTGTCTGCGCTGCCTGGGTGGAAAGCTTGGCAAATCCTCCCAAATCCAGCTGGCAGAAGAGCTCTTGGTGTCAGTACTGCTCAGTTTGTTCTTTGCTGTTTCTTCCTAAGAGGTGAGTTTAAATCTCCATACCTGTGATATGTTCCAAATTCAGTGCAATGTATCTGCGCTGGGATTGCCAGTCATGGAGCTGCTGGAAGGGTGGTAATTCCTTTATGGAGGGTTCAGCTCTAGTGGGCTCAGCCCCACTGTGTCCCAAATATCTGAGAGGTTTTTGCTAGAGCTGTGCAGGAAACCTTTTACCAGGTCCAGAGGCCTCTCAAGAGTTTTCAGGTTGGAAACCAGGCTTAAAAAACAAAAATCACTGAACTATTTGTGGGTCAATGTTCCAAGGAAAAGAAGGGAAATTCATGAATAAAAATGCTACAATTCAGTAATTATCATGTCAACCTTAAATCTAAGAATTTTTTAAACTTAAATTTTTTAGATTAAAATTTGCAAGCAAGTTTTGTACTTTATCAGGAAATGATGCTTTATGTTTATAAACTGCCTATAGAGCATGTTTTGACACACTGGAGGTTTTTTTCTGAACATATTTTTTCATATTGGCAGGCCCTCAGACATGACTCTCCCACAAAAGTTTGTTTCCCACTGTTGAGAAATAAGTCTTTAAAAAAAAGCAAAACAAAAAACAAACAAACAAAAAACCCAGAAAATTCTCAGTCAGATCTATTGCTCCCAGGCTGGCTGTGGGCTCAGCGCTGATGCATTCACAGCTCAGTTAAACTGTTCAAATTATTGCATGGATTTGAATATGTTTCATTTCATAGGGAATCTGTTGCTGTAACATGGGATGCATCATAGATGTAGAAGAAAAGAGTTAATCAGACATTACCATCAGGAAAGCCTTGTTACGAAACCAAAGCAGGAGTCCTGTTCTGTGATTGGTAAAATTCAGCTTTCCTGGGGGCTAAGAGCTCATCTCTCAGAGGTCTTTTTCTTATCTGTCTTCTTTCTCCACTGCTGACAAACCAGTTGAGCTCTATAAAAGCTGCTTCCAGCGACAACTTCCCTCCTGGCCACAGTCTGCATTTGCAACATGCAGTTTTATTACTGCATGTAGTACTTAATGCAGCCGTATGTAGATCCAGATGTCTTTCATCAGTCCTGAACCTGCCACAGGTGGAACCAAAGTAACCAAAAAGACACCAACATTTTTCTTTAACTTTCCAGTGCTTACACTTTGTACAGGGAAATAGCAAGAAGTATGTTAAAAATTAGCTGTGCATCACAGATAGAATTTTTCTTCATGAGTGTTATGTCTTTAAGTTGTGAAAAAATTGTAACATTAAAAAAAATCAGTTTTGCTCAGAAAAAAAAGTCCAACAAAACCTGTTGATGCTGCACCAGTCATCTGCAGCTCAGAATCATGTTTTGCAGTACAAGTCTACGGTGTTTCATTTCTATTTCAGGCTGTGGTTGGCTATGAAAGCACTAAGCATGGAAATGCTACAGGTGTTCAGCCTAGCTGTGAATCCAACTTGGCCCCACCTGTGTGTAGTATTGTTCTATAAACTTAGTTGGCTTAAAGTAATGCAGGTGAAATTGTAACATGATACATATAACAGACATATTTTTGTTAAACTTGCTGAAGACTCATATATGCATTCCTATATGGCATATAGTGTGCATTTATATGCATGTATGAATATGGATGATATGTATTGATAAAAGAGAATGGCTGGATTAAAAAAGTCTACATCAAAATATGTGAAATGTGCTTATAAAAACATATGCAGATACATATTCTTTGCATTCTATACTATATCCACACGTAGCATGTGTGCACGTGTGGGAGCACACATGTGCCATATGTGTATCTATGTGCTGCTGTGGTCCCCAGTGTGTAGTTTATAGTTTGGAGAGAAATCATCCTCCATCATTCGTCACTGCCGAGCTGCAGCAGACCGGGCCAGCACATCATTTGTTAACAGCGACAAAGCCGCACTCATAAACGCCGACATGTTACATTAATTTATAGGCACTGAGTGACTTATTAAATGTGACGTGTGAAATATAACAGGGCCCAGTATGGATGATTAGGTTTTGGGCTTTGAATTGTTGACAAGGCAGGGGTAATGAATTGTGGGACACAAGCTAGTATGTTTCCCCCTCATTAGTCAGTATTAGCTGCATTAATAGTAATAATTGGATATATTCATCATTTAAAATGTTTTAATAAATGTTTGGACAGCACCTGATCTAGGCTGTCAAATATTAGACTGGAAGGTTTGTGATGGGAGAAAAATTATTCCGTTCCTTCTGCAGAGATTTATACAGCCTAAGGGGTGCCGTTTACCAGTGTCCTTTAAGAAGTAATGGGTGGGGACAGTTTGGAAACGCCTCTCACACATTCAAGGAAGATGTTTCCATTTCACTCTAGAGACTTCTAGGTCCTGCGGTCAGGTCTCCAAGATGGGGTCTGAACTGTTTGTTACTGGTCAGGTGACAACTTCAAATTGGAAATACAAAAGGTATTGCTGTTTCCATGTGGATTTGTGTTTCACTCTCGTACAAAGGCATGTCCAGCCACTGAATTAGGATGCTGAGTGAACGTTGCCCAAAATGCAGACAGGCTCCAGTCTGGGGCTTTGGCTTGGAGTCATCAGTACTTTGAGCTATTAACATATTTAATATTCCAGAAAATTTTCTGCCCAAACTTCTTAAAAGCATGATCTTCCCTGGGATGAAGGCAAGACATTTCAGGGGGTGTTCTGCCAGCTCCGTGTTCCTTCTTGGTTTACATATCCCAAATGCATTATTGCCTATGATTCAATACAAAGCTTTCTTTTATGAAAGGAAAAAGAAGTCATTATTTTGTGATCTTTCAAAGTGGAAAGGAAATAACCAAAAACTTGTCAAGTGGAGCAGGCCATATTTTTCTGTTGCTTTGAAAGAGACATGTAGGTGAGCACTGGCAATATGCCTCTGGAATGACTGGATGGACATCAAGACCATGACCGGTTGCAAAAATATTATACCAGTTTGAAACTTTTGACTTGCCACTTGGATGTAACTGGTTGTGTAATGAAACCCGTTTTTTAAAAGCCTTCAGAATATAGAAAAGCAAAACCACATGGAGTTATTGGCGCTGCATCACTAGACTGACAGTTTTTATTTAAAAAGAAGAGCTCTCTAAGGAAAAGTGTAGCAACTGTGGGAAGCAGTGTTTGGTGGCTCAGTAGGAGGTACACTTCCCTTTCAGATGCTACTGAAGAGGTGTCACACTGGGGAGTACTGCGCTGGTGCAGGTGCTGTCTTTCAGGAGAGACACAAAGTCAAGTGTCTGACCACCTGTAGTCATAACAAGTCCCAAGACGCTGTCTGCAAGGATAAAAGTTTTCTCCTCAATGTCCTTGCTAGTTCCAGCTAGCTCCTTGTACTTAGCATGAGGAATCTTAGAGATGAAGGGGTCTTCATGCTCTCTTAAGTACAGCGAGTCAAACCTGCTTATTTATATCCATGAACTTACTCTGTAAAATGTTGGTGAAATACCTGGGGGGTGCCAAGGCTAAGAACAGATGTAGACAGGTACTGCTGCAGCTCCAGGGCGGCGGAAAAACTTCGTTGCAGAGGCAGGAACAGTGCAATTGGTTTGTACTGGCAGTAATTCTGCTCAGTCTGAGAAAACTTTGAGGGTAGAAACTTTGTCATTCAGTTGTAATCTGCATGATTCATACCTCTTAACTTGGAGAAATGTTGTTTTGTTTAATAGACCAAACTCATATACAACTTGCATAGATAATGTACATTTAAGTGTATTTTCCTTCTCATTTTGAATCAAGCCTGGAGTATTATTTTGTCAGGGTTGTCTGTTGGTTGGTGGTTGTTGTTGACAAGGTGATGTGAGAGTATTTTAGCATGTTATTTAACACGTGTCATTGGTACTGCAAAGTGTTTCTTCAAATTCCCTCTTAATTTTTATTTGGAGATTGAGTGGGGATTTAAAACTTGATATTGTATGCTTAGCAAATGAGATTCCTCAAGCCTTTGGGCATATAGCTCTGTTTTTATTTCCTGTATTAGTTAACTCTGGGCCTGGAGTGTCAATTCACCAGAAAAGATGAAAATCTGTATTTTCTCAAGATTTATATTAATATCTCTGAGATCAGGCCCTGATCTTGTCCTCTAGGTTCATGTTGTTTTGCCAGCCATCCTGAAGGATTTCAGCCTTTCCATTAGTGAAATGTATGTATTATAGGAAGGGTAGTATGTTTCAACATCTAAACCAATTATTATGCAATTAGGTCTTGATAGATAAGTCTTTAGAGCAACTTTGTGAGAGCTGCAGAACTGAGCACAAAAAGAATGGTCCACATTTTGTACTCATGTAGCGTTCTTGATGGTTTTAAGCTGTTTATCTAGTTGGAAAGATTTTGGGTGAGATCTGTTAGTTATTTTTGCATTAGGGAGGAAATATTTCTTTCCAGGGAGGTGCTAGAAGGGGGCCAGCTGTGAGTTTTTGCTCATCCTCTTTACTCCTTGCCAGTTGCCAGCACAATTGTTCTGAAAAGAAGAATAGTAGAATACAAAAAAGAGAGAGTGAAAAGTTGTAAAGTTGCAAGCACTTCCTAGTTCATTAAATTAATTGTGGCTTTTGTTGGTACAATGTCAATGAACAAATACTCCAGCCCTTCTGCCCTGATAGCATAGCAAAGTTACCTAGTTGTTTGTTATAAACAGACTTTTTCCAGTTGCTAACGCTATCCTCGGTACTCTATGGTGATACAGAAAAATAATAACTATGCAGGATTTACATAGGACTCTGTAAATCCTTATGGAGTGTGCTTTGTGGATACGAATCCCATTGATGATGGGTGTAATCCCTGCTTTCGCACAGAAAGGCATCCTGGTGACACAGCCAGCAATGTCCAGCTTGTGTCCTTACCTCACCCCACCTACATCATGTCACCAGCATTTTGATCTTAATACAACTCCAGTTTAGGGCATTTGGTTTTGTCCTTCAGCTTGGGTACCCTCACTAGGGGATTGACTTCAAGGGCAGACCGAAATGTTCTTGTTAAGCTGCATCACCTTTCTGGATGGGTGCAAAATACAACTTTGTAGCTACAGGCTGTAATGCCTTGTCACATCTCTGTGACATAGAAGCAGAAGTATTTTTCCTCTGTGTTCAGGGCCCATTGCTTTAGGAAATGTTCTGCTTCATCAAAAAGTTGTGATATTAGCAGATATATTTTGGTTCTACACATCTGCTGTAGAGGTCATTATTCCTACAATTGAGCTCTTCCAATGTATTGTTAAAGATCTCTCCCACGTGTGGTATTTATTGATGATGTCTCCAGCATTACGTGTACGGTGATCTTCTTCACTATTATGTCAAAATTGTTCTCTATTCCCCTTACTCTTTCAGTCTTCCTCTCGTGTGGTGACTTGCAGTACATTTTACGCTGGCTGGGTTGCTTGCACATACACACAAATTCTGCAGTTTTGTACTTGAAGCCAGTTCAGCATCCTCTCACACACCCTGCAATATCCTCTTGTTGAACCACCGTGTGTACAGCTCAAGCAAAGTGCCTCCGCCTTTCCACAAGACATCATTTTGCTTCCTTCTTGTGCTCAAAATAGTAACTATGCTCTGGATCCCAGCCTGATTACCAGAGCTCCCTTCTGCAAAGGAAGCAGGAGCTTTATTCTCTTCAATATCGTGAAACAATGGGAACCCCTGAGTGGAATGTCCAGCCTGTGGGCAGAAGCTCAGGGCAGCATTTGACTTTGTTCAACAGCGTTTTTACACTTGAACTTTTCTTGTATAAATAGAAGACACGTATGCAGAGGCATATATACATTTGCGTTATTTACCGCGCAGCTAATTCTAGACTCACTGTCACTGGTTTCTTTAAAAGACTCCTTTTCATAGAATCATTAAGGATGGAAAAGACTTCTAAGATCATCTAGTCCAACCATTCACCTACTGCCACTACTGCCCGCTAAACCAGGTCCCTTAGTACCACATCTCCACATTTCTTGAACACCTCCAGGGGTGGTGACTCCACCACCTCCCTGGGCAGCTGTGCCAGTGCCTGACCACTTTTTCTTTTTAACTATATTTCTTTTGCAAGGGAGACAAAAAAGGTTACAGAAAAAAAGGAATCCTGCCTCACAGCAGAACCTCTTTCAGATTGTCCTTCCTCACTGACTCTTACCAGGATCCCAGTTTGGTTACTGTTTTTAAGTCACTAGAAGTTATAATGACTTGATAACGTTATTGGTTTTTTCTCCCCTACATAAAGTCCTTCCCTGCTGTCTCTTTATTTGAAACAAACTCTTTGTTTGTTTTTTTGAAGCACAAATTGTTGAGGGTTTGCAATCAATCCTTCAGAGTATTGATACTTTCCAAGTTCTTCGTGTAATTACCCAGCTGAGTCAGGTGAGGTAAATTGCACTCATCTTCATAGCAGGACTGTGTGAAACGAGATTTACAGTCTCATTTCCAAGTTGGCCATTGCTGTTATAGTTCTGCTGAGGATTTGGTGACGCAAAAGCTGGGACTGAGGTGTCATCCCAACAGTTAATCCCATGGTCCTGCAAATGTCTCTCACTGGCAGTGGTCCTGAGGCAGTGGAACAGCTGGAGCTGAGAGCCCCTGAGCTTGCAGTCAGTGTGTCATGGGCTCTCTGCAGTGCGTGCATTAGATTTTTGTTATGTTTCCCTGGGGCTGGAGACTCCTTGGAATTGTATATTGTTAATGATTTTGAGACATGCGTGAACTCTGTTGCTTCATTTCTGATGCACTTCTAATTAATCATTGGCATACGCTGTGGGTTGTTGTAAATAAGAGATCTAAGGGCATCTTTGTCCTTTCTCCCCTTTCAAGCCATCAGTCCTGTGCATAAATCTGGTCAAATATCATTTCCATATCAGTCTAACCAGACCTCCTGGCTTTTTTTTTTTTTAACTTGCGTTTTCCACTTATAACAAAAAAAAACAACAACAAAACTTGATAACAAAAACAGAGCAAATTTTGAGCCAGGTCATGGGAAGGAATACTGTTATAACAACGTGTACACCTCGCCTCACCATTGGAGGATACCTCTGCTCAGAGGGGCTTTGAGTAACGCTTCACATCTCTTTGTATGTAAACTTTTCTCTGTGCTGTAGAGGCTCAGACTCTGGCCAGAAGGTATCCTGCTCACACATGTCCTTTAAATAGCCCGAAATAGCCTGCCCCTCTGGGTTTTGCAGGTTTGGATGGTCACACTGGTACGTCAGTGTTATTTAAGGATATTATTGGTGTCAGATTATTTGAGGAATCATTAATTATCATATGTGCAGCCAGGCTGCACACAATTTTATGTGCGAGCTCTTTATATGCCATAGAGCATTCATGTGCTGATCCAGGGAAAGGTGAGCAAGAGAAAGGAAGTGCCTGTTTCCCACACATGAAATATTTACCACGTGAATCTTTATAACTTTCTCAGTAAGCTGATGAAAGAAATATGTCATCAGCACCCTCAGCTCCAGGTGACGAGTTTTAGGGTCCCACATCTGCTAAGAGAGAAACAGCTTCAGCTGGCTGGATTAACGCTGCTTGCCAGCATACCAGGACTGTGATACTGCTGATGCTTTTTGGTAACTGTGCTGAAGTCACAGGAGTTTACCTTGAGGTAGCAGGCAACCAAACGCTGGTATCATATTACAATAACAGCAATGCTGTTATCTGTCATCGCTTACACTGAACAGAGGTTCTTTTAGCAAAAGTATGGCTCTGGGAGGGCTGCTAATTCAATGGCATTGTGTGAACTGTGACAGACCACTGAGATGTTGTAGATTTTTTCCAGTGACTGAATTCTAGCATCTTTAGTAAAAATTAGAAATATTTAACCCACTTTTAAAGCCTAGTATTTGAGCGATCAAATGGGGGTGAAATGGAGAAAGAACAACGGGAAAAGTAGTTAAGTTGAAATGAATTGATTGAACGTTGGTTCTTTTAGCAAACAAGGATAAATTCTGTTGGGTGTGTGACTTTACGCACTTTAATGCTGGAAAGTCTGTCACAATTTCAGCTAAAACATCGGCCCATCAGCTCATAAAGAGCAGGCTGTGATTTGAAGCATGCAAAGGAAGGCAGAGCTGGGGGGCTTCTGTGCTGTGTAAGCAAGCAATGCTGCTCTGCGTGCGGCATCGGAGCACGGCTCTGCTGCTCGCCTCACCACGCTGTAACGCAATGCAGCGGGTGGGGGTGCCTTCAGTTATCTCACATCTTGCTGTCATACACCAAATGCACTGTGTGTGCTCTATACGCAGAATGCATAAACTCCTTCCAACTTTTTTTATGATAGGAAGGTAGCTGCAGTTGAAATCTAATAAAAGTTTTAGATAATGGATCAGAGCATAGGTAAGGGTATAGAAGAAAATTCTGCTTTTCACTACTTTAAGAAAAAAATATTAAAATGTTGGATCTGGGGGCAAAATTAAATTACAGAAACTGTGCACTCAAACCTGCCTCTGGACTATTTTAAATTCTGTTGTGTGATGTTGTTTTTTGGGGGACGTTATCTCTTTCTTTTCATATTAAAAAAACTGAGAGAAGAAACCAAAACAATCTCCCTGGGATTTTAACTCACTCATGGGCAAAAATGCCAAACACACTTTCCCAAAGTACTCTAAATTTCTCTGATGCGTCATAACTCAGCATCAGAGAGCTAGAGAACTCCAAAAGATGCAAGATGAAAGATTGATATGCTGCGCAGAACACGCAGACCTAAGGAAAAGCAACTGGAAACCCTTGGTAAAGCAAGCGACGAGTAATTTAAGGCTGCTTTGGGCAGTCCTACCTTCTGATTTGTGATTATGTGGGTGCCTCCTCACCTATTTGCTGTGCTGAACTGAATATTTACTCTATTGATAGCAGCAGACCCCAGCTATGCTAGCTCCAGGAGTCAGGGCAAGTTCACAAAAATAATGCAGACTGTTCTGTTTCTATTATTATGGCATTGCCTGAAGAATCTCTGTCAATAGATTCTGACTGCTTGAGGCTTATTCTCTCTGTCACGTTGCCTTTCTTGGACCCTTCCTGTAGTTCAAGAGGGAAATATGTATTTTCCAGTAAAATAAATAATTTTCCAGGCTTTTATTCTTTTCTCCTTAGTGAATTGCTTAGCATCCTATAAATACAAAATGCAGGTCTGATTCTGCTTCAGTTTTAAGTCACTGACAATGCTGAATTCAGTGAGAGCAGATTTGGTGAGTTTTTTTTTTCTTAATTAGGATGTTTGACAACTCAAGAAGGTTACGTTTAGAAGAGAGGTAGATGATTGTATCTGGTGTTTAATTTCTCTTCTGCAGAATAAATTTCCCGTTGTAAAAATGCCACAAAAGGTAGCTACTGCTGTTTATTGACTGAAGAGCCAAGTAAAATCCAGCTGTGAACATGTGGGTAATAGGAGGTTTCCCCCATGCTTATATTTGATTTCCATGCACAGCCTCATGCTGCTAAATATCAGTGTAAGGCTCAATTTTTCTTTTGTGAATAGGATACCTGACATGACCAGTTCGCTGTACATGAAAAGGTCTGAGAGTTTAAAAAAAAAAAAAAAACACACAAAACAAACAAACCAACAGAAAAACAAACCCACAAAACAAAACTCTGCAACAACAGATTCATTAATAAATGGGAATTTGCATACTTTAAATCATATTTTCTTCTCTTTTTTCTGTAGTTATCAGTAGAGCTGAGTTGGGCTCAGATTTTCTTTAGTGTAGGATTTTCCATTATTTTGACATGTTTTCTATGGCAAAGTGTAAAAAAAAAAAAAAAGCTCCATTTAAGAAAGTTTAAAAATTTTGGGAAAGTCAAGACATAATTCAAGGAAAAAAGTCCTATTTATTTAGTTTTTGAAAAGTTTGGAGTTTTCCATCTTAAGATAGGAGTTTTGATTAGAAAAGTAATTTTGAAAAGGAAAGAAATGCAATTCTGAAATTTTGAAAGAGACGTTTCTATGCTTTTTTTCTTTTCAAAGTAAAATTGCATGAAACAATGCATTTTCTCCGTGTTTTGATTTTGGTGGCAAATTTAGCTACCAGTGGATGCAATAGAAGTTGCTGATTGTGAGAGTTATGTGTGAAAAGTACATAGAAAATCCTGAAGAAGCAAATGAAGCAGCTGAAGTGTGTGCACTGGCTGCCTCTTGGTGACCTGTGGATTCACCCCTGTATTGGCTTCTGTACATCTTTCTATGCCAAGTGTTCACCAGAAAGAAAATATCCATCAGATTTTATTTGAGAAAACTGTATTTACAGTGTCACATCCCAGCAGCCTCTTTGCTGGGAGGGGAACCATGGAAAGGAGCACGGCTGAGTTCTGCAAGGTACTGAAGTATGTGAATACCACCTTTGTCTCCAACAGAACTGCTTCTGTATTTAAATTTATGCACATATTTAGTACTCCTGCTGAATTGGTACATCACACAGAATGAGCATGCAATCCTTTTATCTGATGGACAGTTGCTGATTATTGCACTGGCCCATGCATTTTGGATTTACTAATTTTGCAAACCCTCATGCACTTATTGCTATGTTTCATCCAGGAGTCTAAGTTTACCCTCTTCCATCAAACACATTTACACCACAGAAGAGTTGGGTTTTGTCAGTTTTGCTTGCCCTAGACAGGTCTAAGTTGTATAACTGGCACTCACTTTCTGGATAGCCTCTGCTCTGGCTGACCTTGGCAGCCCGACAGCTGTCATATTTTCACATGGATGAACTGTTCCTGAACAACTTCTCCAATGTATTGGGAACAAACAAGCTTTTCTTCAGCATCAGGAATGCAGCAGGTCTTCCCTTTCCAACTATTTTTTTTCTCCTTCCACAGACATATTTATTGTGGCAATGGCAAGAAAATCCTACTGCTGAGCCTTCATGTTTGAGTTCCTTTAAATTTCCTTTGGGGGAGTGACAGCAGAACCAGCCTAGATCGTGTCAGGACTTGCTTTCTTGAATTTAACTCTTGGTTTGCATTTAATAAACTTGGATATTAATTTGTGGTGGCAAAGAAAGTAGGAAGACTCACAAGGTGCTTCAGCTGAAGGAGGGGAATCAGAGGATGGGTGTCAGGAGGGAGCTGGCAGCAGTGGGGGGCAAATGTCATGAACTACAAGAGGAAGCAGGGTGGGAAGACATGTGGGCAACCAGAGAGCTCAAACAGGATTGGGGAAAGAGCCCCTCACTGGCACAGAGTAGGGCAGTGGTGAGAGCAGAGTCCCGCTGGCACCAAAGCCTTGCTGGGAATGCAGCAGTTTCATTAGACAGAAATCTTTATTTCCAAAGGGGATTTCTATCAAGTTATAAGGAAAGGAGAAATCCTTTCCAGAAAAGCTAATAACCCATTTGCTACAGCTTCCAGCAGGCACTCAGAAGACAGAATTTCAAGTTAATTTTTTTATCTGATTCAGACTGAAATTTTATATTTAACTGAAGGTTAAGTTTCTACATTGGTCCTTTCAGTTTCTTAGAGATTTGTAGTAGTACAGTGCCACGGCAGGGGTTATATGCTCAGAGACTTCAATGCTTGAGTAGATTTTGCAGCTGCACTGAGCTGCATCTTACCACAGCTAAATAGAACCTGAAATTAACTTGTTTTCCCCCAAACTGCAGTCCCATACCAATATGGGATAAGGGGTGAATCCCAGAGTTCTTCGGTTCAATAGTAATGTACGTCAGTAAATCCAGGTGCTTTGTAAAAGTTGGCATGTTTCTGATCCTGAGCTGACTCTTGGGGAGTTGGCTTGTGCTTCTCTGCTCCATGTGCACCAATGCTCTTCATGCCAGAGATGTTAGCAGTCAGGAACAGAGCTGGAAAATGTGTTCTGTTTGATTCATGCAAAAAGAAACTTTAAGTGGTAGCAATAAGTATAATTGATGACTGAGCCTTCTGTGGCGGAAGATCTGGTATTTAGCAGTCACATAAGTTTGGGAGAGAGTTGAAGACTGTATTGACATTCCCCTGTTTTGCACATTTTTTTCATCTTGGGAATGAATTTCAGGCCCCAGTGGTTAGTATTAATGCTATATATCCTCTGTGGTTATTATTAATGCTACACAGCCCTGCCAAATGGGGAGAATGTTAGAACAGAAAAAAATATATATATATCCCACAGTGAAGAAGTTAGATGCAAACAAACAAGGATGGAAGTTTGTGCTTACAAAGGGCTCAGCTCTGCTGGCACTTCTCCTGAACCCATCCCGTCAATCTAAATCTGAATATTTGCGGAGCGAAGTGCTGCTAATGAGCGAGGCTGGCAGGACTGGACTTGAGGTGGAGAAGGCAGTGGGGCAAGTGGTTTCCAGCAGGAACAGAGAGACAGGGGTGAACTCCATGAATCAAACCATGCTGCTCTGCTCTTGTCCTGGTCCATACAAGTCCGTCTGTCTGCTGGAGCGGGGATGCCAGTGGCTGGAGAGCCCTGGGCCAGCTCGGGAGCCGCTCCCCTCTTGGGTGGGCATGGGATGTGTCCATGGAGCTGTGGGCTCCAGCTCTGGTGCATTCCCAAACAAAATGAAACCTATACTTTGTTTTGTCTTTCAGTAGAGTGAAAATACAGCGCTTGGCAGGACATGTTCTATAAACTGGCAAATTTGTACTTCAAATGCAGTGAATGAACTTGGCTGTGTACGCATGGTGTCTTGAAAGTTCATCTGAAAATATTGTGATTTTCTTAAGTTAATTTTTTATTGAGTTGATTTAATTCAAATGAAATTTTGTTCGCTTGCCTGAGGTTTTTTGGTAGATTTAAACAGATGAGTTTAATTTCTTCTACAGTTTATTTCAATGAAGCTTCTGTAGGATTTGAGGGAGACAGCACAACTGGAGTTAGACTTCCAAAATTTGGATGAGAGTATGGAAACCCCAAAACCCAGCTCTTGTATTTCATAGTGAATCTCCAAGCATCTGAGCTGCAATGCACAGAGCGTTTCACAAAGAGCTTTCTGTCTCTTCTGTGGCCCTTTGCGTTGACCCACCAGGTGTGCAGCTTGCATGTGCTGTGTGGTGCCGGGGCTGGGAAGGCTCTTTCCACCTTTGCGTGGCTGATGCTATCTTTTACTGCTGATATTTTTAATCCTGCCATGTCCCAGCTCTGCTTGGGGCCATGGCGTGGCTGTGGGGCTGCAGCAGAACAAGCAGGCAGCTGCTGAGCTCTGCAAAGCTCTGAACGGTCCCGCAGCAAAGCTGGGTGAGCACAGGCTTCTCCCCACAGAGTGAGTGGTCCTGAGGCTTTGCCACATAAGGGCCTGTTTGAGACTGTAGGCACAAGCTGACAGGGATGTCTTTGCCTCTCAACAGATGGCCGGGCTTTTTATTTCAGCAAGCAATCTTGCATGGAGGGTTGGTCTCCAGATCCTGCCAGCATTTTGCATGACAGGGCCAGCTTAGGGCAAGAGAGATCTGATGTCCGTGCCCTTCATAGCTCACAAGCTAAGTGATGAGCTGTTGACAGGAAAGCCATCATCTGAAGTGTAAGATCCTGAACTCTCCCCACTTTTCCTTTTTCTTTGGCGGAATTAATGCCCTATTTGCTTGTCTCTCAAAATCCATTCTGGCACGAGTACAAACCTTCGCCTGGTGGCAAGCAGTTGTCTGGATTCGAGATGCCAAGATTTGTGCTGACAGCTCCTTCTACACAATCTGAGTCAGGCTGTCACAGCTGGCCATTAGAGGCTTAAAAAGACACGCACACATACAACAAATAGCACCAACTTGCAGTTATTGAAAATCGGAACCTGCTTGATGAGAAAATGTAACGGCTTATACCACTCTTTATTTTGGTGTAAACAAACACAGCATTCCCAAGCCCCTCTTCAAGTGTGGCGGCTGTTTATTTTCTACTGGTTGCTGATCGCTTGCTCTAATTTATGAGCACAGGGTGAGAAGGGGCTTCGTGGGTCAGGACATGCAGTCCTTGATAATCCTGAGCGTTGCAATTTATAATCTTCCACATTACCTTACTTTTCTTTAATGAAGACAGTCCCTCAGAGTTTGACTTTGTCCTTGCAGCCGTTTGCCTGATACGATCTTCTTGGCATGGAGGAACAAGCACCAATGCTTGCTTTTTTAAGGGGCGGCATCACAACCAGAGTGGGGCAAAGAATGCTGCTCATCAAAAAGGGATTTTCTGAAGCTGTTTACTTTCTAGTTTTGCCTTTCTTGTTGGCAGCATGTGCAAATTCTGCTGACTTAGCATTCAGTTTGGGTGTTAAAAGATGGATGCTTGCAAAAGTTAACTTTCCAATTTCAAGTAAAACAGGATCAAACAATTCTCTGCCTTGCTTTTTGTGTATGGAAACAGGTCAGATTAGCTTCTGCTTAGTCAACTGATGGTTATTGCAAACGTAATGCCACTCTGTCTGGTTGCACTAGGTTTTAAACTTGCTGTAGGATTAAATTTTGCACAGCTGAGCTTTAGTAGGCCTTACTCCGTATTTTATTTTGGACAAAAGGTTGATAAACTTTGGCTCTAGAGGAGAAAGCCTGGAATCTGAGAGCTGCTATTATTCATTGACTTGTCTTTATGAGTTTACAGTCCACTGATGCATAACACTGAAGGAAATATTTTTAGTGAAATGTTTGCTTTTTTCTTTGGCTTTGTAAAATGCAATGTATTTTCTTAGAGATATGTGTCAGGGTCGTATAACTACTTCAGTGAACTGTGTATGATCAGGAAATAGACTGCACTGAAAATATTTCAGTCAGTCTTTTAACCAAGACTTTCCTCTTCTTCTCTCAGGGTTTTGGGCTTTCACTAACCACCATTTGAACAACAATGTTATGTACAAACTGAGTTTAATTGTGGAAGGGAGATTTTGATTGTATGAAACAGTTTCTGTATTTTTGTATTAAATCAAAATTTGAACACTAAATTGAACCTGTAAAACAAAATCCCATTTATACATAAGGGAATTTTCTTGGCTGGCATTTTTCTGTCGTCTTCTTGCTGGACCACCACATATGTCTCTTCCCTGCTGCTAGAGATGGTACCATGAAGCCAGCCACTTAGTGTGATAGAGGGGCCAAATCTGCAATCTTTAATGGCTCTTGCATAACAGAACTATTAGGTTCATGCTTACACCTCAGGACATCCTTACACATTTTGCTGGATTGGGGCCTGTACAAGCTCTGCTCTCAGTGGACAGTCAGTGGGATGAATTGTCAGAATTGGGATTATCAGTGTAAATAAGGCTTTGTTGTACCAAATGTAGAGATGTTACACTGTAGTACTGAGCACTGCTTATAAGATGTTAATGTCAGTTTCTCTTTCTCCACAGGTTCTTCTTGAAATTTTTTCTCAAATGTAACCAAAATTGTCTAAAAAATGCAGGAAACCCTCGAGACATGCGTCGATTTCAGGTCAGTTGGACATGCTTCCTCCTTTAAATATTAGCAGCTAACCCAAACTAACTTAGTAATTCACTGCAAGGTGCTAAAAACAAGGTCACAGAGTACTGCCTGAGGAGTTCTTGTCACTGCAGAATTGGGAGAAAGTAGTTGGGTTTTCTGGGCAAGAAAATTCTTGAAGATTAAGTCATTTCCACAGGAAGTGAATCCATGAAAAGAAAAATCAAAAATGACCTCACTGTTTTAGATAATGAGGCAACCTGGCTCTGAGGTTCTCCGTTCTGCCTGGGAAACTGTTTTCCTTCATGTTTGCCTTCATGTTTGCCTTCAAACGTGCCAAATTAAAAGAGCACCATGTTTGTTGGAAGAGGCAGAGGAAGATATAAGAGTAATTCAGTAACAAACCTAGGCTCATGATTCTCCTTACACTTCAAGTTCTATTGTTCTGCAGCATTGAAGACTCATTAATGTCCATTGATGTGATGATATTCCATCCCCACTTGGAAGAAACTAGCATTAGGCATCTTTCTTGGGATGCTTTGGACTGATATTTCCCCACTGTTGCAGCATGTATTAGGGGAGCTCGGGAGCTATGATATCAGCAGAGCTTCAAGTGGCCAGGGATGTTTTTGTGTGCTATCCCTACATCCATGACCACTTCTGGGGTTAAGAACAGCAGTAGCTCTTGGGAAGATGATCTGTGCTTGCCTTTCTAAGTGCTGGCAGGAGAGAGCGGTGTGGTGACAACACTGAGAAAAGGTTGTTCCAAGCCCTTTATTGGAGACATGGTCCTTTGTGCCAGTGATGCTTCACCTGGGTATGAGCTAGAGAGCCAAAGGACCTTCCTGTCTGATGTGCAGAGTAGAGAGGTTGGAGGGATTAAAATATGATGTAGTCTTTCAGTGGGGATTTGCCTCAGGGAGCTGAGGAAGAAACAGGAGCTTTGTCCCACAGACTGTATGGGCCTCTGGAGGACAAAGACTCCAAAAGATGACTGCTCCTTTCTGCAGTAGCTCAGGATTTTTGTTTGTTTCTTAGTGGCATTGTAACACTTAACCAAAAATGCTAAATGCTATGTGAATGGCAATATTATTTGTATTTAGAACATATGTCTTCCCTTGAACTACTTAATTGTAACAGCAGTGGAATGCAGAAGGATATTATTTGCCCCTCCGAGCAAAGATGTGCAGAAGTGAGTAGATGTGGCAACAGGGATTAAATTAATCAGAATAAAAGCTAGCATTAGCATGGCAGAGCCGTTAGCTTCTCACCTCATGTTCTTCCCTCCGTCACATTTCTCCTGTGATTTGAGAGGGCATTTTCAGCGAAGGAGAAAGTGGAAAAAGGATTCACCAGCACGGGGCTTTAGGCCAAGCAGTCACCCCTGGGGCCTGTCAGAGCTTGCTTCACAACATGCACACTCTGCTGGGTTTGTGCTTGTCCAGGCTAGAGGCTGATTTTCATATGGTAATGCCTTTGCGTGTTCTCTCAGAACAGCAATCAGGAGCCTGTGTCGGCGAATAGGTAGGACATAGGAAAGGTTGTTGATCTCTTGACTTGTAAAGACATTCTGTCATACAAACCCAGCTTCACAGCAGTTGAGCTTTCCATGTGTAAACAGAGACTGCTTAATTACACAGGTCATGTCAATTAGTGTGACCTTAGCATTTTCAAGAAATTAATCACTTTCAGCGGAGTGAACTGCTCATACTATAATACAGGGTGGTACTGAAGCTTGCAGCACTCTGTTAAGTGCCCAGGCGTATTGTTTTACAATAGCTGCTCTTGTGGTGTGTTGTTGTTGTTGTTGATTTTTTGTTTGTTTGAGTTTTTTAATGTTGAACTTGCTCTTTCTGAAACAGACTTCTTATAATAGCCAGACTACAGAATGCAGACTTCATTTTTTATTTCTTGGAACGTAAAGGACAAAGCGTACACACAGTATCTCAATAATACAATACACCTAGATGTTTGAGATGATGTTGTATGGGAAAAAAATGAAATCCAGGCTCCTATGAATGAGCAGAGTGTCATCAGCTGCTCTGTGCATTTGAAATATTCCCAACGACTTTAAAGGTCTGTCTTAAAGTTTTGTCTAAGATCTGGATAAAAAGACAAGAGTGAAGTATTTCCAAATACTTCTTAAATAGTAGCGTACCCTTTTCACAGAAAATTTGAGACTTTCCCTTCCTTTACTTTGTTCTCTCATCTGCGCTGAGCTGTCAAGCTACCTGGGAACGTGTCCACTTGTTGGCATGGTGTCAGTTATCTGTCTCCTAAAGTTGCTAGGAGTCATTAGAACAGAGCTTGTGGTTCTGGTGGGGGAAACAGTGAAGGGTCAGGGGCATGAGTCTTGTAACATCTAAGGGTAGTTCATACTGAAAATTTTCCTTTCTGTTAGGTTTATTTCCTGCAATAGGGAATAGTCTGAGTGTAGCGTGGTCTGAGACAGCTTAAGAGAATATAGGGAAGAGGCAGAGTATATGTTGATTTTGGAGACCTGCATGTGAATCTCCATTCAGGCATGGAAATGAATTAAGAAGTTTTATCCTGAACTTTGCGTACAAATATACTAGGGGGACAAGCTTAACAGAAAAGCAGTTGTGGGTCTGGAAGGAAATACATTTCTCTACATGTCTGAGATGCCCAAGCACGTGACAACTGGGTGCTGTGTATCAGCAGTGTCAAGTGCCAGCAGAAGTGTGTGCTGGAGCGGTGCTGGCCATGGTTGTATTAGCTCTGTCTCTATTAGCAGCAAAAGGTAGGAAAAGTCAAGTACTGTCTATGCAGGGACTCAAGGCCGTTGAATTGTGTGTTCAACTATGGTACAGACTCCCCGCTTGTTCTCAAGAAAATTACTTCATCTCCGTATTTCATCAGCCCAATTGCACAGAACATTTGGCAACACCACTTTTTTTCCCTTCAGTCCAACCTTGCCTTTATTATTCTAGAAACTCCCTGGAGCACATGCTCAGTCCGTTTTTGCATTCTTTGTCACATTAAGTTGTCTGTTTTGGTGGGATGGGCTATAGAGCCCCAATCAGTGGTAATAATAATAAGTAGGTGGTATCACAGGTAAACTTTTCTCGCATTTTGTTTTTCAGCACTAAAAACTAATTCACACAACCTAAACAGTTTTGATTGTTATTGTAATTAATGAAACCTGGTTGCCCCAGTTATTGTGTTGTTCTTGTTTTAGCACAACTGCTTGCAAACTGACACATGTCAAGTTTTAATTTAGAGAAAACTTTCCAGAGTGAGTCACTACATAAAACCCCGAGCATTCATTTATTATGAAAACCTTGAAAGTCACTTAGAAATTGCCATTCTGTTCAATGCTGTTACCACAACCTCTTCCTCAGCCTATGCTGCTAGTTTGCCTCAATGGGATGCTGCCACTCATGTTTGAATTGAAGCCACTTGTGTCTTATTGCAAATTTGCATAAGAGACAGAGATGATGCTTCATGAATCCCAGATAATGGAATTTGGACATGCAGGGCTCTATCCCCAGAGAAGGGAAAGGTGAAAAAAAAAGAAAAACTGGAAAATAGCAGTAAGAGCCATGGCCCAATTCAGCGAGGTAATTAAGTGCCTGGCCTGGCCTTGTGCACGTGAGCAAAATTACTGAATATATTGTACTTATGTGCTTTAAGTTAAGCACATTTTTAAGTGTCTTGTTAAATTGAGAGAAATTCTAAGTTATTAGGATAAAGAAGTCAAGATATTGTAGGAAGAGGTCACCAAATGGTGATGAAAATAAAGATGCATTGCTCAAGCCATTTCTGCATAGATCTCAGAAGAGCAGCAACTGCAGGAGGTACAGGTTTTACACTAATTACACACTTTAAATCTGGAAATCATCTTAATCAGATTTTCTCTGCCTTTGCCACTGGATGTTGGGGACATCACAAAAATATCAGAGCCCTAAACATACCTTGCAGAAAATTGAAAGCACAAGGAACATGCTATGTCTTAATCAGTTAGCAGAGCTTAATGGGCTGTGGTTAAAAATGAGGAGTCATGCAATGCTTAATTTTGATATATTAGGTGAGGTACCATAACAAATAAACAGGCTGAGTGCTAAACGTGGATAAATAGCTTGATCTACAGGCTCCTGATCTCAGAATACTTTTTTAAACTAAGCTCCAAAGCATTCACAACTGAACTATTTAATGGGAGGCAGAATAATTCACAGAGCCATGATATGTTAATGCAGTTGATAGTGCCAACTTCATTGAACAAAGTTATAAACCAGTGTTTCTTTCATACCCCTGTCTCCCTCGTTGTTGATACAGGATTAAAATTCAAAATCTATGAAGGGCTGAAGCTAAAGCTCAAAATCGTTTTCCATGTTTGCCTGTCCCAAATTAAAACTGTGTTTTGTTGACAAAATTTGGGAAGGTTTGAGATTTGGCAGGCCTGGTTGTCCCTGTGCTTACATTAATGTGTCAGCACCTCATTAATCATTTATTAAACTGTAGTGTGCCTTTCGCTCTTGCTATGGTCTGTGTTTTAGGATGCCTCAGTGGCCATTCCACATCTACTTTGGCTCTCCCCTCCCCCTAATTTTATGATTTCTCCACAAATTAGTTTTAGCATGTGCTTTAACTTGAACATATCCCAGTCGTTTCAAAATCAAAATGAGGAGAGTGTAGTATTTTTTTAGATTAAAAAATATGAGTAGAACTTGTAAGTAAGTGGTCTGTAGCAATCCAAATATGTAGCTGTAGCACACAATATTGAAGATATATTTTTTTCCCTGTTAATAATTAGGAGTATTAATATCTTGGAGGTGCACGGTGTGCTCAGTATTCTTGTATTAATGAGTTTTTGTGTTTTAAGCATTAAACAGTATTTGCTGTTTCTTACAGGTGAAGTATGAATATATATATATTTTTTCCAACAGACACATAAGAATTTTTTTTTTCTCTGCATTTCCTGAGACTGGAAACAGTTTCTCTTGGGGATTCCTTTTATAGTTTCTTCTGCTAACAACACTGAAGAACTACACCAATGTGGTCTCTGTAGTAAATCAAACTCTGTTCAGGAGATAGGTAGGAAGACACTGTTAAGTAATTCAAAATCTGTTGCATCAACAATTTCAGAAACCCGAGAGGGGAAAAATTAAATGTAGATGTAGTCCCATAAGAGTGACCACACAAATTATTTCCTTTAGTTCTTCCCGAGAAAGGTGCACGGATCGAGACAGCTGCTTACGACGTACATGACTTTCAAAGATTTGGGACCTGCCTTGCTGCTGTTATTCTTGAACTACTAGTTTTCTGGAATCCCATTTCTGAAAATGTTCAAAAGTTTGGGTTTCAACACAGGATTGAGCAGCTTCAGTGCGAAATATGTATGTTCCTATACAGTTTTTGAATGGAGGATATATTTCAGATTGTATCCATTATTAGTTGCAACAGTATTAATTTTCATATGCACCTTAGCAGACCCATAGAAGAAGATAAGGGGCTGGTATAAATCATGGAGCTGGCAATGCCAGCTAAGAATTTGGCTCCAAATCCCAGTTGCAAAGAATTGACAATGGTTGCAAGTGCACAAATAAGATTGCAAACCCTGAGCCACTTACTGTAAAATCATATTTTATTGAAAATATCATAAACTTTATTCTTTCCCTCAGGAATGCAAAGGATAAATTACTTTCGAAATCCCTTTTGGAATTTTATATATAGCCCCCCCCCCTTTTTTTTTTCCATCTAGTTTGATTTCAGTAGAACTTACCTATTGTGTTTGGTGCTTTCTTTTTCCTAAATTTCCATGTGTCAGAGCTCTTGAATCATTTATTCAGTATTTTAATATCTTTCAGTTAAATCACACACAAAATCTGTTGCCTGGAATGCCATTCCGAGGGACAGTTTTAAGATCCTTTAGATGTAAACTATACTTTTTGGTATTCTTCTTTTTCGAGTCAAAACTTTGGAATTAGATACCGTCAGCTTAGCAGCTTTGCTTATTTAATATTTTTATGCATTTTATAGGTGGTCAGAAATAGATGGAAAATGTTTTGTTTAAATTTTTTTAATCCAATTCAAGTTATGAAATTGAATTGTTGTAAGGGATCCTTTAAGTGTCCCCATTTGACCAACTTTGAGAGGCAGCAGCTTCCTGAGAGAGTTGAAGCAATGTTTGCCAATCCTTGTAAAGCATTTCACCTCTTCAGAGGCTAAAGCCTCTCAAAACCAAGAACAATTAAAGCAAGAGCCTTTCAGAGCAACTGGGGAATTCAGCAAAATAAATCAGAAATCCTCTGCCGTGGCTCTGGAGGCTTGCCTCATTATAAGAGCAGATCTATTAGCCCCCTTGCCATTGTCTTTCATTTCTCAAGTGAGGTGATTCTAATTAAATTAATCTGCATGTCAATCTATCGGTGATCAATCAAAAGGGCTGAGGTCCCCCTTTGCGGCAGTGTGCTTGCGGCTGACAGCGGCTGATAATGGAGGAAGAAATAAACTGTCGAGCAAAGTTAATTAGTCAACATAATAGGTGGATTAAACAGGAGCTGCTGATTGCTGTTTCACATGTCGAAGCATGAGGTGGGAGCTGAAACTGCAATTAACAGACAATTATTATATTTGGTTGTAAGAGGTCGTATGAATAAACATATCTCTGTGGGTTTCACTTTTTAATCCCTTTCCCTGTTTAGTGTAAGGAGAAGTGTAGGTCATTTCTTCTTATTGTTTTAGTGGAAGTTCTTGAAGGCAGCGCATGCTCCTGGCATACCGGCAGCCAGCTGAAGGCCAAAGCTTTGGCTGGGGTAAAGCCCTGGCAATGACGTGCTTTTTTCTTGGGAAAATGCTGTGGGAGGGGGCAGCTTAATGAAAGCCAGGGCTGTGATGTTGCACAGCTGGAATGGGGTGGGAGGAGACCCAGGGTGATGAGCTGGCAGCTCTGCTGGGGACTTGCCGTACTCACCCCTTAGTTTCCCCCACTACAGCGTGTGGCTTGGGTGCCCTCAGCCTGAGGAGGGATTTTGTCTTGAATGGCGTCTGCTGAACCTCAAGATTGAGTGGTCTCTCCTAGCAGTTGGGTCTCCTAACTCTGGACCCAACACTTACGCGTTATCTCCCTCTGGTGCCACTCTTCTACCACCCTGGGCTGCCCCATGGAACGGAAGCATTGGACTCTGCTTCCAGGGCAGGGCCCCTCCACCTCCCTCAAATTGCCTCAAACCAAGCCCCAGGTGTTGACACCCAGATAAGTTGGGGAATACAGAAAATACTAGCACTGGATGAATAGGGTTGTGTTCCCCAGATGAAGTCCCCACTGTCAAGTATGCATGCATATACAGTAAAGCACACCTATGTGTACTGTCTGAGATAGAGCTCAGGAGAAATGTGGGCCAGTCCAACACCCTGTGGTGACTGTACTGAGGAGTGAGCAGCGTAGATTTGTGTGGGGAGGAATGCAGCAACTCTAATCGCAACTTCACAAAATGCACCTTTGTTTTCTTTTATTCTGAATTGATTCTCATTTGCAATGTCAACAGCTCTATCTACTTCAGCATGGAAACTGAAGGATAATTTAGGGTGAAACACAGCTGCCCTTGTACATGCAGGAAAAATACTTAATAAAGATCCTCTTGTTAAAATGATAGTTAAGAGTGTGCTGTCTGCCATTCAGCGACAAACTCTGCAATTTGACTTAAAACTGCATCAAAAGCTTTCGAAGCCAAAGACCCACTCATCAATAGCGTCTCTTGTTAGATTTGTACAGCATAAGCACCAGTTATTATGTGAAATAGCTATGCAATTTTCTACAGCTCCCAGCTGTTATTTATTTAACTGAGTTTATTACATTCTGTGCTTCTTAAAAAACATACATATACATTGAAATGTTCCTCCATGTTACTCTTGTGCTTGCAGGTCGTGGTATCTACAACAGTCAATGTTGATGGCCATGTGTTGGCAGTGTCGGACAATATGTTTGTGCACAACAATTCCAAGCATGGGCGGAGAGCTCGAAGACTCGATCCCTCGGAAGGTACGCCTTCTTATCTGGAACATGGTAGGCATATCATTTTCATTGGTTGGCGTTGCTACTTTAAATGTGGATTTATCTTGTTTCTGTCTCTGACTGCTGGTTTCAAGTTGTCATGTAATGATCAATGCCTTTGGGACTTTAAAGAGACTGGCTTCTGCTTTAAAAAGACAGTTCTGCAGACCACAGGTGGAATTCTTCAAGTAGGTCATCGTTAAATGTAGTGACGTCACAAACTAGTAGGCAAACATGGCTGCAGAATCTGTTCTCTGTGTTAGTGAAGTGTGGTGATTTTTTTTTTTTTGATTATGTCTATTCTGCACCCAAAATTGACCTTTTCCAGATTGATTTGGTTTTTGACTGTGCATGTAAAGGATGTTACATATTTTCTGAAGTGCTCAGCACCCAAATTTGGGATTGGATTACTACTATCTATAGCCGGCAGAACTCTCTAGGAGATCCAGCTGTTCCTTTGAATTGCTGTAAATGAAAGCAGAACCCTTTTGGAAATCCATCTGCTTAACTCAAGCCATGGACGAATGTTCTCTCCTGGCTCCAGCTGTGCCAGCTGAGGAAGTTGCTGTTCCCCGCATGCCACAGCTGCTGGCCTCCTCTGTGCTGGAGGCTATTCTCTGCCATAGACATGCCAGCCAAGATGACAGTCTGATCTCTCCTTAATCTCCTTCAATCTAAAGAAGTTCATTTGAGTTAAACAGTTTCAACAATAACTCTTTGCTAATCTGGTTTATTTTGCTGAAAAGGTTGAAGGAGAAATGGTGCAAGGCAACTTGGCTGGCTTTTCTGAAAGCACAGTGAACTCAAGTAAAGGGTGGAATGGGAGCAGCATGGCTGGAAGCAGCCTGGGGAACAGTAATCTTTTCCATAAGATCAACTGGTCCTGGAAGAGAATATCTGCTGGTGACTGTAGGTGCTTAAAATGGGAGTTGTTGAGTGCAAATGCACTTTGAAAAATCTGGATTTGATTAATATTTTGTTTTGCTCTTTGTCCTCAAAGTCGATGACTACTACCGGAAAAAAAAAAAAGGCAAAAAACCAAAATAAAATCAACAAAAAACAAACAACTCTCCCACCCCAAAGAAAGCAAAACAAAACAAAACAAGCAATCAAGTAAATAAAAGACACTAAAACCAGAGGGCATTTCACTCCCCACTCACTGTTCCAGCTTGGTAGAGTATTTCTTTGTCTTCAAAGCTGTTTGTAATCCTAATTCAGTAGGTGCTTGGTCTCTCTAAGAGACGGGGGTTTCTATTGAAGTTGAGTGTAGAAGGCACTGGTCCTTTATGCTGGCTTGTTTCACAAATATTTGCCAAGGATCTGATGAATATTTAAATAGATTTTTCCAAAGAGTTTAAAGAAACTGGGTAAAATTTTCTCCAGGAAAGTGAATGCCACTCAGAAAAATGTTCACTAGATATGTTAAAAGAAATTAATAGCAAGAAATGGGCAAATGAGCGAGTTTCTACTACTCGATGGATTCCCGTGGAAGTAGCTGTCTATTCTGTTCATGCTTTCAAGCATCGGTCCTGCAAACACTTATGCATATATTTAAGATCATGCGTGCATATGGTCCTGTTGGGATCAATGAGGCTTCTTGTGTTGGTGAAGCTGAGGGTATTGATAAGTGTTTGCAGAATCGGGTCTGTAGTTCACACTTACCAACCTAAAATTCTTAGCTCAGCAGCGTTTCTCATTATATAAACATAACTTACATCTGTATTTATTTAGCTCTAACTTTTTATGTAGGCTATGAGCCATTTTCAGCTATAATTCATGTTATAGATTTTTTTTCATCCTGCCAACAACTTAATTTAATAAACAAACCACTGTCATACTTTTTGCTGAATTTTTGCAAGGAATGTAAGAACTCTGTCTTTATTAATTAGCAGGAGGCAGGACTTTGCTCTGTTCAACTTTGTAATCTTTCCATTAAGTCTAGCCTTTCAAAAAACTCTTTATTTTCCACTTCTTCCTCCTAATGTGGCAATCTTTTTTTTTTTTCCTCCCCCTTTGCAGTCTTCTCAGTGCATGCTTTTGGTCAAGGCAATACTTACTTTCTCACACTTGTAGATGTTCCTGTTTGTGTGCATGCTGTAATAACATCCCAATTTACCCCTGCTATCCTTCTATCCTTCCCACTCCTACTACCTGAAAGGTTCTGCTAGCAAAAAAGAAGGAAAAAAAAATACTATGCTTATATAGTTACACAAACTCTAGTTACTGTTCTACTATTAGAAGCCAACATCTGCAAACTATCTCCATATGTACATTTTGGTGGGAAAGGTGATTTTTCTAATCTACTTTCTCAGGCACCTCTCAAGCAACCTCATAAAGCCACCACTAATAAATTCTTACTTTTGAATGCAACCTCCATACTGCAAAATTACACTTTTCCCAAAGGCTTGATGGAGCCTTTCTTTTTAAACTAAATCCTTCAATCCAGCTCTCCAGGAATTCAATGCATATTTGTGTCCAAGAGATGCAAAAAAAAAAAAAAAAAGTATCCAGTAACTGTTTTAAATGTCAGTATTGAATGTCTAAAACACTTAACTGAATGAAAAAAGTGGGAAAAGTCTCAACTGGGCTTAGTGTTGTTGAATTTTGGGCAACCACCAAGAACGTTAGACCTATTGGAACAGATGAGAGTTTCCTCCCCTGAAATTAATTTTTAGTTTTACTTTGAGTCACTAAGTGTATTATTATCCTCCTGGTTTTGAAATTTTTATCTTGAATAATATCTTCGAGTGTAAGTAGAAAAGACAGCTTGTTTATCTTTCCTCTTTCCAGTCTCCTGCCTCCCTCAGGGGGAGGATGGATGGCCCTGAACAATATTTGTAAATGGTGAATTGGAACCTAGCGGAGTCATGCCTTGTTTGTCTCTGGTTTACTGCTCTGCTGAGCAACTTCTGATTGTAGGTTTTGACATGCTGGAGTTTAGCTATGATATGTCCTTGACCAAATGTATTTCTGTGTAATTTTCTAGATATTTGACTCTTTAAATCAAGTTATCTGTTCATGATAGTGCTGAATGTGAGAGGACTGAGACTGGGAAAAGGGAGCAAAGATATATAAAGGTGTGCTGGTTGACTAGCTTTCTTAGATAATATCCAGCTTGTTTTTCCTTACAAAGCTGTGTTGGGACATGCTGCTTTTGAATACTGAGTTGCAGTTTATGTGACACCCATAAAAAAATTCGGATGCCAAAAAGCTAGAAAAGAAGCTTTACCTCCCGAGCCACTCAGGAGCCTGGTGTCTCCACATTCAGGTTTTTACCATTTCATTAGCAGGTAGCCTGGATTATTTTTGGGACATCCAACACATCTCTATTTATATCTTGCTTGCCAGGCAGTAAAAGAAAAGTTCCTTTTTGTAGCTTGTCTCTGTATCTTTCAAGAGTAATAGCTGGCAAAAGGCAATTATTTCATACATCTCTGTGTGGTATAAATAGGGTAAGCCACAGCAATCTGTGGTTTTCAGTAATTATCACTTTTTCATTCATAAATAGTTGGATCCTCACTTGTTTTATGCTTATGGTAAACCAGAAGGCTGGTGTGGTTGACCTTCATAAATTGTACACATATTGTAAGATGTATAGAGAAGAGCCAATAGGACCCAACCAGTCAAATATGTTTCAGTCTGTAGTTCACCCCAAAGTGTCAATTTTAAAAGCAAAACCTTTCCAGTGCAATTTGAGTGACTAGCTTATGGAAGGAGGAATTCTGACAGGGTTTGCAACAAACCTTTTCAAGTTTACCAGCATGAAGTCCACCACTGCAGATGTCTGCAAAGTTTCCAGTTAGAACTCTCATATCACTCACAGTAAAAATTCTTTTTCCCGCAAATCTTTGAATGGCTCTACGAGAATGTAAAGACAATTGCAGCATCAGTTTCTCTATTATTTTTCCTCACTGGCAGAATGCAATGCCCTCGAAAAATGATAGTCCCTGAGACCCTGTCAGTTTGCATGCTCTAACACTTTATTATCTAATGATCTAATATGCAACAAGGCAAAGAAGGGGGTGCTTATCACCCTGACAGGATGCCTAAGAAAAGTGACTAAATTACTTTATGTACCATTAGCGCTAGCTGCCACAGTGAACTCACTGCGAGCGTTTATGCAAATATTCCTGAATACATTCAAGTGGCCTTGTCAGGAAGATGACTGACAAGCAGCTTAAATGCTTGTTTTTTTAAAGGGACAGTTTTATTTCTTTTTCTTTCCCTTCCTCCTCTTCCTCTGTAGGAGAGCAATGGAGAACAAGGTGTGATGAGGTTTGCTGGTGATTTGGTTCTGAGCCAGCTCACCAGCAGCAAAAGAGGGAAGTTTCCAAGTAGAAATAGAAATGAATTGTGAGACATGATATCAGAATTTGCAGATGAAAACAAAGACAACGATGATTTCTAAAGAGAAGTCCAGCCATTGTTTTAATATGAAATAAATATATAAATTTACATATGTGTATCTAAAATAGATCTGTATATAATAAAGCCATTATCAGTGGCTGCCTTTGAGTGGAAATGATGGTGTATGGCTGCACTATTTGGTCCCTATATTATGGCATCTGTGGCCACCAAGCTTTTACTATGTCGTTTTAGTTTGTGATAGTAATGACTGTTGCCTCATTGCTGTTCGTTATCTGCAGATGCAAAACCTGCAGTAAATGAAGAGTAGTAGTTGTTGTGCCTCATCTGGGTATGTCTGGTAGATCCTCTCATCAGCAGCGGGGCAGTTAAAGAGCTTTTCTTGCCAGTCCTGCCCACTCAGGCAATTGGAGAGCCCACAGATGCCGCAGGAGGCACGTCCACAGATTTGCCACTAAATCTTTAGAGCAAAAAAGATTGCTATGTGATCTAAATTGACTATATATTTTGCTATTTAGGAGTGTTTTTTCCTGATCTTATAAAGTATTTTGATTCAACCTTGAATCCCGTAGTGTTGCATGTGTCCATGTTTGTTAATTAAATTGTTATTCAGACAGAATACGGACTGAAGGCATAAATATTAACAAGTTGAGAAAGGGGGTTAATCTTCAAAATGTTACTCCTCAGATGTTATAGGCCCAACTTGTTAATCAAAGTTAGAGACTGCTGCATTCACAAACCAACCCAGTTTAAACAAAGGAACTTACGTGTTTGCCTCATTGCATTTATGGATGGAAGCACCTGTTATATCTTAGTGCCTCACTTAAGGAATGTTTTTGTGATTATCTGAAACATATAAACACACAGGCTTTCTCTGCATTATATCATTCCATACAGAGGAATGCAGTTGGCTTGATTTATTATTTAGAAGGAAAATATTGGAAAAAAAATATTAGGATTCTACCTATCTTCTTGAGGGGATCTTGTATGTTGTTCTGAGTTACGTCTGCTTTCTAATTTATTTTCTATGAGGGAAGAATACCTAGGGTTGTTGGACATCTCTATGCATACACAAGGGGAAAAAATGTGACTTTCAGAACATTGCACAACATGGATAGTAATAACAGTAAGTGAGCCTTGATATACTGAAGGATTGCAAAACTTCAAGCTGGAAATCATTTTCTTCACTTTTGCCAAGTTGTCTTTCTCATATCGGTTCCTTCATAAATGCAGTGACTCATAAATTCAGGCAATTTTTTACATAATGACTTGTTATGTGTTCTTGAAGCTTGACCTCACTGAATGTATAATATTAACCTCTTCACTGCCCTGTGGTCTTACTGTATGTTTCTAATATAAGTGAACACATGAGGGATGGATTAGTCCAGTATGTTTATGCAGATGGAGCTAGAGTCCCTCCAAAGAGACAAAACATGACCAGAAAGTTAAGGTGCTGTGCTTTAGAGAATTTGTAATAAATAAAGACTTCAATATGATCTCAATACTATGGACCATTGAAACTAATTGCCAAAGCTGTTGCAGATTCTCTGCAGTTTGCAAACATTAAGTCAGGACCTGGTCTCTTCTTGAATGGTATATGTTGGGTCAGGGAAAGGTTACGGGCTTCAGCAATTGCTCACCCAGGAATTGCTGGGTGAGATTCTCTGGCTGGTGGTGTACAGGATGCTGGGCTGTGTGAACATAACAGTTCCTTCAGGAGTGAAAACACAATCCATCAGGTTAGCAAAACACAGCAGAGCTCTGATTCACACAGCTCAAAAATGTGTTAACTAAATTATGCCCCACCGAACTGTTTTAATGAATTTTTGTAATCTTCACCAGTGTTGCTGTCTGCAGGCCCATGCCCCTGATTCCTCTTTGGACATTACTGAGAATTTCACAAGAACTGGGTGGGTGGATGGAGCTGCCTTTCTCCTAGCCAGTTACATCAAAGAGAAAACAGAAAACCTTCTGTTTCTATTTGTCTAGGCCATAAGTCAGATGTTAAGGAGAGATGCTTAAAAGTTTAGTCTATCTGGTGGCAACAGTTTTGATGTTTCAAAATATATTTTCAGTGTGAGGCTAAATGAAAACAAGACTTAAACAGTCTTCTAGAAGCAGATTTTTAATGGTTGATTTGAACAAGGAGAATCCAGAATTTCAGTTCTTCCATTAGGCTTATAAGTATTTCATGAGTTGGAGTTTTGAGCTTGTGAATATTTTCATTATTTAAACATCTTTTCATAACATATTTGTACTAACACTGCTGCTGCCATGCCACAGGCCGCTTAAGAGAGACCATCTGAAGTGTTTTAGCCTTCAGGAAGGAGGTGCTGTTACATAATGGCCGTGGTAATGTCTCCTGAAAACTCAAGTTTGGGTGCTCCAAGTGCCATAGTTAGAAAGGATTCTTGCTTGATAGTTACTTATCAGGGATCTAGTGTCACATCTAACTGAAAAAGGAAAAAAACAAAATTACAATGGAGGCAGGTGACACCTTGATTTTAAAAAGAAAAGGTGTGGCAGTTTCTACCTGTAAGCAGCTGCCCTTTATACTTTTCAAATGCATGTAAAATAAGGCAGCCCTTCCCCCAGAATATCTAAATGATGTCATGCTGTGATATGTTGTTACCCTCTACTGTTGTGTGATTGTCATGAATTCATGGAAAAATGGTGCCTGGATGAAGATAGAACGCATTTTGTGATTTTCCCTGAGGAGCTCTCAGAACTGTGCTCCCAAAATTGCAAAAAAGAGGAAAACATGGGGAAAACTAGCATTAAAATTTGATAGAGATTTGTGTAAAAATATCTGTTTTGTTACAGCAAAGAGATAAGGGAGAAAATTTCAGATGTAAATTCTCCAACCACCATGAGAGCTGACTCTTATTTGGAGAGCTGGACCAACCACTTTCTGAGGGTTTGAGGTTTTTCTCCAGACCTCAGAGGAATCTGAGTACAGCAATGCGTGTAGAAAAACCTTAGCTGCTCTGTTTGGCAGAATCTCCACAGCTACCAATACAGGAGAACATTCAGTAGCACTCACATAGGTAATGAATATTCATAGAAAATGAGCATTCATTACATTTCAATTTGCTTTGCTGGCCACCATGTCACTAATACAATGGCATCATTGGGGAGAAGAATGACATTAGGATTAGAGAAATGCTTGCTCGATGTTGCGCTGTATGGCAGGTGAATTTTTACCAGATATTATTTTTCTAACCTTCTAAAATGTGCACGCCAGTAAGTTACAAAACATTACGTTACTTTAGTATGGTTGATATTATTTCTAAACAGATTCCTTTATCTTAATTTTTTCATCACAGGATACCTTTGTTGTTATGTTGAGAAAAGATGCTTTTTCACTCCAGTCCCCTACTGATATGGGCGGAGTACAAAGGAGAGTATTTTGTGAGTTGTGATTTATAAAAGAAGGCCAAGAACCAGGGACTTTTTCAGATTTTTTGAGGCGTTATGAAAAGTCTCTGTTCTCACTATGCCCAAAGATATCCATCAACTACGCACTGACAATCTAAGGATTAAAGTTTTGCATAGATGAAAGTTTTCCACCAAAATGTAATTTTGAATATTCTGATTTGATAACTTCGCAAATAATGAACTCAGTATTTTTGCATCTCAGGTCATGTCTTCTCATTGAACTGAGAGAAGATCAGTGTGAGCATTTAAGTATCTCTCTTAACATCCACTGCAGGGTGCCTGCTGAGTGTTTCCTCAGCAACATGAGTATTTGACAAAGCTCCTCCACTTTCAAGGAAATGATTTAATAGTGTAAACCAGGAAAATGTTGCACAAAATGGAATCCACCAGAGTGGGTTGTTTGGAATGACTGTTCTAATCTGAGTTGCCATCTGAAAATTATTAATGTTAGTAATAAAGAATAAAAATAAACTACTAATAATTAATATTGGAATGGAGACAGGATTTGTGTTTGGCCTAAATCCAGAATACAAGATTTTCAGGAGCGCGTAGCACTGGGAAAAGTGTGCTTTCATTAAAGCCAGTGGTACAACTTCATAAACTGTTTCTGAAAATCTCAGCTCAAACTGTTTGCTGAGCATAACCAGAAAGCTTTGTGTGTCACAATTAGTCCTTTCTGCTTCCCACCTTCATTCCATGAATTTATAGTTCTCTTTGTGACAAAACAAATCTTTAGTGTGAAAGTGACTGTAATATAAGCAGTGTTGGTTTATGACCTCATTGAGCAAAGTGGGTAGAGTTAGGATGTTTATTAAAAAGATCAAGAAAAAGGTTTATAAAAAACTTGTCTGAAGTATAGCAGTTTGAATTTATTTCTCAGAAGTTCTTCAAACATTTAGACCTGAAAGTTAAGGTGCAAGGGGGCACTGTCTGAGGCCCAAGAAGATATGACCTTCATAAAGTGAGTGTTTAGGACCTTCTGAATTTCTGTTCTCATGTCAGATGATCAGCCCAAATTGTAGATAGCCCAAAGCAATCTTTGCAGAATTCCTTGGACATAAAGCCAAACTATCAAAGCACCAAGGTGCCTAAAGCTGCATTTCGGTGTTTAGTGGGATTGAAACTACCGGATAGCTGAGTGCTTCCAAAAATCTGATCCCAAATACTGCAGGAACCTATGTACTTTTTAGTGTATTCCCACTCGAGTGTCTATTAGCAACAGGAGTAGAAGGAAATTCAGAATTAATTATGTTTGATTAATACCTTATCATTATGGCTTTGTCACAACTCTTCCAGAGGCTTTGTACCTACCTCCTGCAAAAGCAAAATGCATTTCCTGCAGAGATCCCTGTTTGCACTGTGCAAAGGCAGCAGACATGCTAGATCTCCCCTGCAGTTGGGGACTGCAAATACAACTCACATTGCTCTTTGCTGAAAACCTGGACTTGCATATGGAACTCATAGTGTTGGTGTTATCTGATCCCTGATGAGAGAGAAGGCCAGAACTTGGAGGTAAATCGCAGGCCTGACCACAAAGCTGCTTGTCTTTCAAACTGCGGCTTCAGTTTGCGGGTTGGGGTTTGAGGTCATGGTGCTTTGGCACAGCGCATTCTGGTGAGAGCATTGCTCGACTTCCTGGGCTCCTTGAGGAGGTGAATGGGGAAAATATAATATCTGATGAGGTTTGAACCTTTGTGGCACAGAGGGGTAAAGTAACTGGTTAGGAGCCCTTTGGGGAAAAACATCTGTCTGCTTCTTGTGCAGCAGAAAACCTTCCTGGGGTTATGACCTTGGAGACTGTGGGTGCTGCCTCCTCATCCAGCTGCGTATCTGGGCTGAGAGAGATGTCTGCTGGAAAGCACAGAGGTTCCTGTTCAGTATCAGCTGCCAGGCATCTCTTACAAGGCTGCTTCTGGCTGCTTCCTACCTATGGTATTGTCCTGCTGAGGCCCCTTGGTGCTTTTGGGAGCCAAGGAGGAGCTCCCAGGTCTCCAGGCATCCAGAGGTTTCTGCCTACTGCTGCTCATTGTATAACGGAAAGAGGATCCTAATTTAGGCAGCCTGACTCACTCAGCCAGAGCTGGAGTCTGACTTTTCACATGCTGCAATGCATAAGTAGGTGGTCTGAATATGGCCCTAAATAAATAAACATAGAATGACTTTATCAGACACATTGAAAGAACAACCTCTCTAAGCGTTTGTAGGCTTGAGTCCAAAGTATTCACTCCTCAGATTTTCAGCATGCTGGTTTTATGTGGTGTCATTGCTGGACAGATACTATAAACTATAAATATATTTTTCTGCTGGTGTTTTTGCAAGTAAAGCTTAAATGGCTGGGAGGGAGTGCTTGACCCTGTGTTCAGCACAGCACATAGAACAGAGGAGGAAACGCTCTTTGCAGATACTGCATGGGGGAGACAAGAGGGTCTCAGTCTTTGCAGCAGGGAGGGATTCTGCTTGAAATTCAGTTCAGGTTACCTTGCCTCCACTTGCTGTCCCGCTGCCATCACAAACATGGATTGAGTATTATATTGCATTCCTGAAGCAAACCTCCCAAATAACAACAATAATAACAACAATATCCCTCAAATTATCTTGTTTGTTTATCCACCCTTCCCACCCCAGGTAGTCATTAGTTTGCAGAGTATTTCTGGCTGGGACAGCGATTTAGTGAAGCCTTCTGATCACTGGGATGCTTTCCTTGCAGCATAGCCAGATTCTCTACCTTTTCCCTTGGCCCAGAGCCTGGAAACCCGAGGCTGTCCGTCGGACCTGGGTCTCTGTTGGCAGCCCTGCATAACCCGTCATGGAGACAGCCTGAGCACAATTTCTGCACATGATGAATATGGATCTTTGCTGCATCTGGCAGGCTGCAATAATGAATGCAGAAGACTGTCATTAATAGATAATAAAAGCAGAAAGCAACATTAATGGGAATAAGCTTTCCTTGTACTGGGGCTGATTATTACTTTTTTGTTCTTGGTCTGTGACTGGATCGGGGCGCAAATAACAGCTACCAACGCTGTGTGCACGCATGTGTTTTGTTGTTGGCTGTCTTTTAATCTGGAATATTTAACCATGATATCTTCAAAGTGCAATTGTGTCATACATTCTCATACACTAATAGATTTCAAAGATGAAGAGCCTTGCTGCTTTACATTTAGTCATGCCTTCATCTATAAATTCATGGCAGTATTATGGTTTAATGAATTGAACAAGTCCCAGAACAACAACAGAAATGCTTTTTTGTTTGAATTTAGATATTGCATACTTTGTTCTTCAAACAAATAATAAAACCAATATGTTTCTTTAGTGGTAAACTTCAGCCTAACTTCATCTCACATTACTAATCAAGTACTCAAGGATATGTGTGCGCATAGACGTATGTGTGTGGTAAGCAGGCGCTTTCGGTCGTGGTGCTAGACACAGGCTGAAAATTCATGTTCTGATAGCAATAGGCAAACCTCTGAGAACAGATGGAGCAGAGTTCAGCACAAAGGTTTAATCCTATCAGGATGATTCCTGTATGGCCATCTGGATAATCCGGCGCACAAATTCTGTGCCTGTTAAAAATACGGCGTAGGCCAAGATTAGTGTCAGAGATTTTCCACTAGACTTGTTCATATTTGACTTTATGATTTTCAGGCTCCAGAAAATTGCATCAGGGAGTAGCCTGTGATTGTGAGAGAAATCAGACGAGGAATAAGAACTCTTTGGGTACTTGAATTTTCCTTGAAGTAACTGGATTACAGGCACTGCCTGTCTCTGCCACAACTGCTTTGTGTTTCTACATGGGTTGTTCTGTTCCTGAAAGATGATTACTGCAAGATCTCTGCTGTGGGCAGACTTTCTCAGTTCTGCTGAACAAAGACACTTCAGCTAGAAACTAATTTCAGTCAAGGCTCCTGTTTTTGTTTTTATCTAGATGAAATAAATTATTTGTTGTAGAATCTCTCGGGTGAACTTCTTACTGTTGTGCTATATAATGTAGCAGGGGTCTTGTAACTGATTTTGGTGGGCTGATTTAGGTTTAATCAGCACTAATATTTAGTTTGGGGTAGTGACAATGTAGATTTAAATTGAACTCTGTGTTTCATTTAGGATAATTTCCGTGTATTACAGACGATCTTTGACTAAATCTTGCCAGTGTAGCCATAGTGTGCCTGTGTGCATCTGAACATCAAGACTTGCTGCTGTAGCACTCAGGATGTGGAGAATTTTACATCTTTCAGGGACTAGATATTGCTACTTGGGAGCTCTTGCCTAATCCTGTGTTCTGCCTCTAGAAAGATTTGCTGTGAGAGATTCACAGTTTTATTAAAGAAGGTGAAGAAGAAATTTTTCCCCAGTTTGCATGGTATTACCCTCAATTCCTCTCTGCATCATCAGAAAATAGAGAAAATTAAGCCAGAATAATGATTAAGCAAATCATGAATTTAGGAACAGTGCCCAACTGCTAGGTTGAAATTCAACAAAACAGTAAGCCATGGGGTTAACATTAAGCAAATGATGGGTCCCATCCTATAAAGTGCTTTGCAGGTTCAGGACCCCAGTTAGCAGCACTGAAGCACCAGGCAGTTAAGTAGGGTTTGGGGTATGTGAACTATGCAGTGATGTTTGTTTTGACAAACTTCTAGGGTTGATTTATATTACACATTTTGGGCTTCCATTTGCAAGGTTGGCTTCATCCTCACCCAGAAATTGCATCAGTGCAATTATTTTTAAACTTTAGTGCACTTAAACAGATGCAGTTTCCTTTCTGGCCGTGCTTATTGTTTTTAACATAGTCATATTGGCTTGACTTAGCAGAGCCCTGTAACTTTATCAACAGAATATGAATCAATAGGAAGCAGTTAAAAGTGAAACAAGGGAGGCATATAGGATTTTTTCACTGTTTTACTAATGCCACCTTTAAAACACACCTTCATAGAAAGCACTGCGATTCTGTGCATATATCGCACCTCTGTCCTCTGCATGCTTTCAGTGTCTCATCTTTCAGGAACAAACTCTGTTCCTGCACCTTTGTGAGTGACTCTCCTGCACCTTGGATGGCAGCTCAGGTGTGGCAGCTAATGCATTAATTTTGGGGCTCATTGGCAAAGCGTTTCTTGAGGACAAAACATCCCCATTCATCTCTGAGAGAGGAGCATACGCTGTAGCTGTCACCTAGTTGGCACTCGGTTTTCGGCAAACTTGTCCCCAGTTGTGAAGATGGAAGCACTGCCGAATATGTAGGCCCTATGTGATATTTTTGGATGCTCTGTTTTTCCTTCTGATCCGCTGTGTGTGTATATCTCTGGAACAGCCACGGTGCCCAAGATAACAGAGGGTCAGCGCTGAAACTGGATGTGAAAAGCTGCTTCAGTGCTGTGCTTGGTCAGGGCCAGCCACAACCGGTCCTTTGTGGCTGACTCAAAATAATCTTCTGACTTTGGGGCAAAAATGATGAATGCAAAAATTATAGTTTAAAATCTGCTTGAAATTTCCTTTTTTCCCTTTCAAATAAATTTTGAAATGCAAATATTATTCTGAAATAAAAAGTCAGAACACTCCATCAAAAAATATCACAATCAAATCATTAGTCTTCTTGAAATATACGCATAGCATACATATTTCAGTAATAACTATATATATATTATTAATATTTGTATTATATATATTGGCTGAAGCTATGTATTGAATAACCAAATTTTCAAGTGTTTTTGCAACAGTACATTTTTCTTTGAGAATTCATTATTTGCCAAACAAACATGACAGAACTTTTGGGGGTCAAGATTTACTGACTTACAGTGAGATGCTAAGGACTCTCACTGCTTTATTAATTTTTGGAAAGCAAAGTACATCCAAATGTCAAAATCAAACCAAAAGAACTCTCAAAAGCTCCTCTGTGATGTGACAGGCTTTAAAGTAATGAATGAACATGCATCTCTTGCAATTACATCGAGATTACAATTATTATTTTATACAGCAGATTTGGGATTTTTTTGCAACATACACCTCGTTATTCAGGATTGCCTCATTTTTCCATGCAATCATATTTCAGGCAGCAATCAACAGCTGAAAGCTTTGGACATCCTTAAAGAAAGAGAAAAACAGAGGACTCAGTGAAATGTAACTTTGCTAGCTGAGGCAAGGATAAAAGAGAAGCATTGGCTTAGGTATTGATTGTAGGTGGAATATTATACCAAGTAATTTACATTTTCAATTCCCATTAATGGGAACTGAGCATCCAAACTGTTAGGCAGAAAATCACAGCCAATACCTTTAATTTCACTACTTGAAAGCAGAAACAAAGGCAACCTTCCCTCCCTTCCCCCAACCTGGAGGGATTGTACCATGCATGTATTTTCGGTTCAGTGATTTCACCCAGTGCAGGCGTCATGAAGAACCAGAGGGAGGTTTCCATTTTTGGCAGGGCATTGTAATCTTTAAGGCTTGCAAATGGTAAGGCCCAAATACTGAAATGCTGCAAAGCAGGGAGCTGAGAAGGGGTGGTGAGGCATTACATCCTTGTGCCTGTGTTGCATAAAGCTGCATGAGTTATCTCCTTGAGAGGGAAACCTCTGTTACCCTGTTTCCTGCACAGCAGCTGCTTATTGTCAGGAGAGAATAGGAGACAGAGCAGGCTTTGGTATGAAAAAGGAAAGCAGGAAGATCATCACTTTACTAAGATAAACAGCAAATGCATTGTTTAGCTTAAGAGTGAAGATTTAACGCTCTGGTACAACATGTGAAAAACCTGCCACAGTTCCTTTCCCCGAAGTGCCTATGACTAACCCTTTGGGCTGGTCCCATGGACTTATCCTATACATACTCATTTGGTAAACTTCAGTTCAGATGCTATTAATTGTTTGTGCAGGATACAGCTCCAGCAACACCTCCTCACAATGGACTGGCATCGTATCATTGTGTTGGCACACAAACTTTTTAGGTTTCATTCTTTTTCCGTGCTCTTGAAGTAGTTTGGCAGAAGATGACTACTCCTGCTTAATAGGAATGGGAAAATGATTTCTGAAAACAAAACCACAAAACCAACCTCCCAAAACCAAACTCAACCTCTCCCCCAAACATTTGGTTCATTCTCTCAAACTGACAAATTTTGTAAAATTAATAATTTTCATTCTGGAAGAAAAAAACCCACAAAACCATTCTTTCCCCATGATAAAATAAATTTGCTCAAGTTCTTAACGTGGAGAAATAATAAACAACAGTGAGTGGAATAACCCTTCTCCCCCATATCAAACCTATGTAAACCTATAAATTGAGAAGGGAAGACATGTTTTTCTCTTCTTTTAAAGAAGTAATGCACCTTGCCAAACTAGGAATGTTAATCAAAAAGACCTTGAGCTTTCCAGCAAGTGCGTGTTGGATATACTCCAATGCACACCTTTGGTTCCAGAGTGCCATAGGAAAGGAATTTAGACTCAGGTCATTCCTGAGCACCACCTTGCTCAGAAGTGCAACCCCTACATGATTTCAATGGCTATGGGGTACCTGAGGGTAGGCCTATACCAGAGGGTACAGGAAAGGTGTAGAAATCCCAGAGTTAGTACCGAGTTGCTGCTACATCCATTTGACTCTGCAATGCTGGGCAGACATAGCAGCTCCATTCCTGAAATCAGTAGATTGGTGTTAGTATTTCTGCTGCTAGCTCTTGTGCAAGGCCTGAACGAGCTCTGCACTGCGCTGCATGGAACCCAGGTTTCTGAATTGGGAAAACCCATTTCCATATACACTACATAGCTCTTCACAGCATTGCTCAGAACACTGCCCAACTGTCATAAAAAACCCAGTTCTTTATTCTGTGACTTCTTCAGCTTAGTTTTTGAGCGTTTCAGTGGTTTGTTGAAACACAACTTGAACAAGTCGTGGTTTTGAGTTCTTAATACTGATTTGCCCTGATCTGAAAATTGATAGTTTGCTGAAAATGTTTAACAGGTCGCAGGATCAGACCCATAAGCTGTGGCTTATTCTGTGACTCATTTATCTAGTTAGCCTGGAATTAGGTTTGACCCAAGGAAAAAAAAAAGGAAAATTAAATTTAAGTTCAGCACTTCCTCTAAGATGAGTTATAAATTCTTTTTCTCTGGAATCCCAATTTTAACTGGCTTTATGCAGCTTTCCTTGCATGTCACAGTACTCTCAAAGAGAAGAAAAATCAAAGCATGTACCCCTTCATTTAAACTCCTGTTGTGATGCAGCAACTGTTGTCAGAGCCTCATCTATGGAATAATGGAGAATGAAACCACACTTCATGATAAAAACTGCAGGCGAGGTCATTCTTACAGTCACTAGCACAAACTGGATATTAATCACAGTGCAAATACATTTCAGAAGCTAAAGTAGAGCAGTCCCAGAGCCCTGCTGATAGCTGTGCATCCCACTAATTCACCTCAGTGAAAATGTACCTCTAAGCTCAATTAACCCCTATCCCAAGGCCACCCATAAACTTTGTGGTAAATATGTTTTTTACCCCCTGCCTCTGTTTTCTATCAATGGAATAGATCATTTCTGTAAGGGGATAAAATGCTATCTCTGTTTATAGGCGCAGGTCACTCGTTGAGACTAGGACAGATCCAGGGAACGCGTGGGGGGGACTTGTATCAGTAGCTCACTGAATCTGTGAATTCAGATGCTCAGTGCTCCTGAGGGTGTCTGCTGTTTCTTGTGTCTCCAGTTGCTATTTGAGGCAGGTAGCCGTGCCCAGAAGGGTGGTGATGTGGGGGAGAAGTATTTCCTCGTGCCATCGCCTGCACACAAAGTTGGTTGTTGGACATGTACAAGAAGCTATGAGATGTTATTGCTGTTGTATTGTTATTATTGTTATTAGTATTATTAGTACCATTATTATTCTCTCTTCCAAGCATTGTTCACAGGCAAATTGGAAATGTGGTAATTAGGCCCTGACTGGTAGTGTAGTATTAGTGTCCTGAGCCAAAGTTCAACGCCCTGAAATGAAATTTAAACCAATTAATCTGTTAGATTTTTATCGCTTGTCCGTGTTTTCTCAGCAATTCCCTCAGCACGTGGCCTTTGATCAACTCTCATACAAAAGCTAAAATGTGTGCCTGCTGCTAGCAAGATGGGGCTGACATTAACATGGCACTCATAAAACAATCAGAGCAGTGAAGCCCTCAAACAGACAGGGCATAGTAATATTTAATAAAAGCGCACACATAATCTTCAGAATTAGCATTTTGTGCCTTGCAGTACCTTTGGGAGAAGAGCTTTTATTTGTGGAGTGATCATTATTATAACAAAGAAGAGCTACCTAATAATTTCCACTTTAACTCTGCAATATGCCACGAGCATTTCTGAACCATTATGCTAAACTGTGGCGGGGTAATCATTTTATTGTCACAGTTTGAAGGAAGAAAAATCCCCTGTATATGAGTAGCTAGAGGAGCACTGGAACATGCAGCAAAAAAACTTTTCGTTTTTGCTACCCATCTGCTGGAGTTGGTACCTACCATCCTTTGTATGGATGATGGCAAGATTTTAACAGCATGTATTCTGAGGAAAGATGAAGACTTCAAAAGGACATTGTTCTTCTCGAAATTCATTAAGGTTTTTTGCTCATAAATCCTTAATATTTATTGATACGGACCTTAGCTTTGAAGTCAGCAGCAAAATTCCTATTGACTTCCATCAGTTTGGGACTGCTCCCTCTAAAATCTGTGTCTGTTAACTGAAACCAAAGTAGCAGTGCAATAAAATATGTCAGATGTTAGCAGTGATTTGTCTTGATATGCAAGGGAGGAGAGCAGCTCATTAAGGCTCATAGCCACTAGGCCATTGCAGCAGGTGGGGGATGTGGCCACATCACCTTCCGCGAGGTGTGCGAGGTCCACACCTGCAGTCTGAGGGGTAATAGCTTTTCCTCTGTCCAAGGGGATTTGGAAAACTAACACCAGACAACAGAGAGTTTCTTTAAATCTTATCTGGTACTTAGGACACCAAACTCTTTTGGTTCCAGTTATAGTGGGCTGCCAGCTGGTGTTTTGCTTTGTTTTCTTATGTTTATGTATGTGAGAATATGTAATTATTCATTTTTATTATAATTTTTCTCTGGAATAACAGTCTGTCCATGATGTCAATCATGTATACTTCATTGCCATTATTAGAACTGGCCTAAAGTCTTTCACTGTGTTTTTTTTTTTTTTTTTCATCAGTGGAGTTTCAGATTTCAACTACAATTTTTTTTTTCTACAGAAGATAATTTTTATGCAACTTTTTTCTATTTGCTTTAAAAACACCATTTTAGAAATGATGCTCTGGTGTTACAAAAGGTCATCTTAAGGGATAATATTTTGAAACAAAATATTTTGTTTTTCTTGGGAGTGTTAAAAAGCATTGTAACTAATTACAGATAGAGATGTTGGATTTTGTATTCTGAAAAAAAAAAAAAAAAAATAGCTCTGTACTTTGGTTTCTCTTGTGACCAAAACAAAATGTAGAAAAATCTAAGTCTCCAATGACAACATTATTCTCCCTAGCTCTATTTTCCTAGGGTTGCACAGAAGTAAACACCTTCCAGACAGCACTTTGAAAGTTGCCAAATGATTAACAGAAGAAATATGAAGAGCTGAGGGCCTGAGCTGGCCAGACATGTGTACCAGGGGCATAAATAGAGCTGAGATCACAGCATTGCCATCCTCCCAGTGTTTCCTCTGGTGATGCTGGCAAACGGTACCCGGTCCTTCCATCCTCCTTCCTGGTGCTCCAAGGAAAAGGCCTGGGAAGTGCAAAGATTTAGTAAGACCAATGTTCCAAACACTGGCTGTCGCAAATTCATCATTGTGTAAACATGTTTTGGGCCTCCAAAAACAGGTAGCAGTCTGGATGCCTCCATCAACATGTCTCCTTGGGCGTCTTCAGGCTGCAGACATCAGCACAGCTTCCTGTGCCGGGCAGCACCTTCCTGCAGCCTTTCCCATCTTTACAGAGACTTGCATTGTAAGATAAAAGGGAAAGCTGTATGGAGAAAGCTGAAAAGTCACACCATTTATTTGTGTCACTCCTGAGGGAAAATAACACCCTGAAACTTTTTGGGAGCGCACAGCACTGTCACTACTTCTCAGGTAGTGCAGGTACAAAACTGCCTTGCTTGTTAAAGCACCACGTCCTGACATTGCCTCCTCCAGGGACACGTCCTGTGCTCTTGCCAGCAGTTTCATTGAGGCACATTTGCTACATATTTAAATAAAATAACATGTGTGAGTGATCACGAGTGAGAGTATCCCAGTGAAAAAGCCCACAGCCCCAGTTCAGCACAGGGACCTGAGCATCTGCCTCAAGTCCCATTGGTCACGATGGGACTTGGCACAGGTTTGATATTAAACATGTATAAAAGATCAGAGTCAAATACACAAGACAACACATGCAGCACAGCACCTTGCACAGCTGAGTGCAGTGCAGCTACCACACCAAACATCACAGGACAAACAACAAGACCTTTAGTGGGGACCAGCATTGGCACAACAGTGTCTTGCATTCATTTTAAAGATGAATTGAATCTATAATTTTGAAGCCTGCATATGTTTTCTGTTAATGGCTTATGGTCTCAAACAGTTTTTATTCACTGGTATTTAGGGAAAAAAAAGTTGCCTATAGTCTTTAAAGTAGCTCATTCTCTAACACATGGGAAAATGATTATCTTTGGGTTTTATTGTGGTGTGTGTGTCCACGATCGACTGGAAATACTGAAAAGGGTGTAATTTGGAAGTGATTTTATTTTTTATTTATGAAAAGGTTTGATTCCATGAAAGGGCTATATGGCACTCTGAAAAGCTGCTTTCACTGTAAACCCATTGCTCTGAGCTTGGCTGAAAGGAAAGCATTTGGTTTTGGACTTTGCAATGGTTTTTATGCACATTTTTATGCAAGTAACTTGAATCCAAATTAAACATATTGAAGTTACCTCTGTGTGCGCGCTGCATTTTCATGATGGTAACGTTAGGATGTTTCTTTTGTTAGCTCATGTAAAAGTTAATGGCTCTGCTCTGCCAAATTTGAAGCAGAGTAATGATTTTTTTCTGCATGTGTATGTTTGTGTTTTTCACTGGTGCTGGCATCCCCATCAGCTTAGGTAGTGGAAAACTTTGTGCCTGACACTTACAACCTTTTGTAGGTGGGAGCAGGGTCTGTTTGCTCACCGTGCATGCTCTCCATTGCTGGTGGTGTGAGTCTGTAGCAGGGCCCAGAAACACCCACTGCTAAGGGTGACTCAACAGCTCCCTTTGCAGCTCCCTCCTGCTTCATGCTGCCTGCCCTGCCCAGGGGCTTCAAGGAAGGCTTTAACTCCAACCAACTAGAATTTCACTAAATAATCATAAGGATGCACAATGTTTCTTTAGCACTTTATTTCTGGAGCATTTTAAAGCAAGCTTCTGGGAATTAATGAATTTGCTGTCTTCATATTTAAAACAAAGCAGGACAGCAATGTTAAGTAATTGACGGTTGCAAGGGTTTTACTCTGGTTGTGCTAATGTGTGGGTGGCTTTGTACCCCTGTTTTCCTACTATATCTTTATCTGATAAAGTGTCTGAGTGCTCTCCCTTGCACATGTCAGCAAATATTCAGCATTGCAAACCAAATAAGCAGCTCAGCCAGCCTTTTGACCAAATGGCAATGGACAAGTAAGTGCCAGCAGCCTTACGAGAGGAATTATGTATGCAGATGTATGTGCAGCTGATGAAGTTGTGTTGATTGACACCTGAGTGACATTGTAGCCCGAGTGCAGGCAATGGCAGCCCATCTTGTGTTTTCAGTGGAGCCAGCCTCTTCTCTGAGCTCAGGAGTGGGTTCACATCTACAGGAAAGAATCTGTCTTTTCAGTGTTGAAGCTGACTGGTGGAGTTTTGCTGCTCCTTAAGGTGTCTGTTTCTCGTGGCTAATGAAATTGTTGAGATAACTTTTTTATTTAAGGCAGTGTCGAAGGATGTGGTGTTGTATTTCTCTCTCCTGCAGTTTTAGCGAGGAGAAGTGGGTGGCATTTGAGTTGGAGTCATTTGTTTTCATCAACCTATACAGCCAACACGAGACTCCACAGCTGAGAGTTACCCAGCGCTTTTTGGCTTATTCAAATTGTTTTTACAGTAGTGTTATTCCATTGGATTCAGCACAGTTAAATTCTGATGTACTCTGGTACTGCAGAGGAGAATCAGTCCATGGATGTTTTGATTGCCCTACCCCACCAGTATGTAAAGTTGACAATGCTTCTGCTTACATAGTCTTAATACTGTGGTCTTACACCTAGATTTGAGCATACTCCTTTAAGTTCTCCTTGAGTTTTCGACATCCCCTCAGTAAGCACTTAGTACATATGTTGCCAAGAAAGTGGTTCATGAAAGTGGCGACAGACTCTATGAATAATGTGAAATGCATTGCACACATTTCTTAATCACCCAGTAGACACAACGTAACTGGAGTGACTAGGTGGCAGGGTGGTGGTTTCTGCTTTTGTATGGTTTTTTTTCAGAGTTGTTAAAGCATTAAGCAGGGCAGGGTGATTTAATACTAGAACGACCTGGATCTGATTGCAAAAGACTTAAAGAAAGCTGAAGGTTACACCCTTTTTTTTTTGGCCAATACTTTCCATAATATTTCTGGGAGTTTCCTTGATTAACTTAGGTTACCATGGATAATAAAGTAAGCTCACTGGAGATTGTTTTATTAACTCAGGTATTCTGCATTTCATGTAGGATGAAGATAGGGATTTGCTCTAATTTTCAGTCGTTCTCTGCTCATCGTGCTGTGATGTATTCATTTTTTTTTCTGTTGATGTAGGCTTAAAATACTTTTTTTTTTTTTAATGTGGGTAACATACCCAAACAAATTAATTGAAAAAAAAAATACTTCCAAAGATAGTTGGAGGTCATGCACATGTACTAGAAAGAACACGATTGCTGAAATCTTTGTGTTAGTAAGGGGGGAAAATGAAAGCTCCTTTTATTTTATTTTTTCTCAAGTCTTCTATCATTAAAATCTGGTTCTAACAGCAGAATACTTCTCTTTTTCATGTGTGTTGAAAAGCAGCTACACCATGTATCAAAGCCATCAGTCCAAGTGAAGGATGGACTACAGGAGGTGCCACTGTCATCATCATAGGAGACAATTTCTTTGATGGGTTACAGGTCATATTCGGCACCATGCTGGTTTGGAGTGAGGTAGGTGTTGTCTGAACGGTAATGTCTAATAGCTTTGTCTAGCTTATAGCTAGCCGTCCTTTTTCTGTGCCACATGCTAAATCAGCAACAAATGTTTAGATGTGAATCCTTTACTCCTTCAGTTTTATGAAAATAATTAGTCAAATTTACCTGTGGCAGAAATACATCATAGCCAGGGGATTTGCGTCTCCTCTTGCTGGCTCAGAATTTAGCTCAGTGCCTTTTATTCGAAGAAAAGGAAAGGATAAATGTCTGTGTGAATAATTCTGCATTTAGCACTACAATAGCTAGAGGCCCACAGGAAACAAACGTTTAAGTGATCCTGCTTTCCAGGGAAATTGGCTGCTTGTAGCTGCAGCTCAGTGAAGTGGAGACTGCAGAAATTCAGCACCTCTGAAAAGCATGTCCTTAAAGTGTAGGTGCATGGTGTGCCATCTGCATAATAGCAGCTGATAACACAATGTTGTATCCACAGTGAAAAATAGTCTTATCATATCTAGCGGGGTGCTCTATAGTTCAAGTAACCTTTTTCTTCGTTTGTTTCTCATCCATTTTTTGCTGTTGCTGCTTCTAGCTACTCAAATCCTCTCTTGTCCTGGTGCAGCATTAAACATGGAGTCAGATATTCCTCAAAAGCCCAGGCAGCACCGGCTGAATGGCCACGTCCAGTGTGCAGGGCAGAGTTCTCACGGGCTTCACTGACACAGAGAGGCAACTCAGGTTTAAGTTTTGCCTTTATGGCTCTCTAAAAGAATATTGGAAGTTTTATTTAAAAGAAAAGGTATTTTTAGGAGCTTAGTACTGAAATAAACAAGCTAGGAGACAAACCTGCATTTCCAAACTATCTGTACAATGCTTACCTAGTGGCAGGAGGATCTTCTGATCCTTTACCTTATATCTTTTAAATATTATATCAATATTATAGCTTAATTAATATCTGGTGCATTCTCCCTACTGATCCCCTTGCACATATGGCAACATTGTTTCCGTATGAAGAGTATCCTCTCATGTCCTTCATGGGCTGCACTGTTCTCTCCCTCTCCCTCTCTCTCTCTCATTCTTCCACTTGAGGACAGGCCTGGATGAAAGGGCATTCCAGAAAAGGAAATATTTTAAATGAGTCCTATTGTGAAGCCCTTATGTGATCATGAAAGTGCCCCCTGGGTCCAGTGTAAGCATTTTGTGTGTTAGGATTGAAGCCATTATGGCTACAGACATTTAGGAAGGAAAGGTGAAGAGGCTGGGAGGAAATTGCTCTGGTTTTGGTACTGCAGAATTGGATCTTTCATTATAAATCTTGATTCTATTTATTAGTGGAAGCCATTAATTGGCAATTTCTAACCCCAGGTAAGTGAGTGCTGGTCAAAACATTGTTGGTAATGCTCACAAGTCCTTGTCATAAAATTAATAACGCTAGAAGGGGTCCAGATCAAAGTCAGTCTGTTTGCTGTGAATGCTGTAATGGGCTGCAAGTAGGCTTTGAGTCAAAACTGTTTCACTATCTCTCCCTTAAAGAATTGCTTCTCAGTTTCCATAACCGATGGGAACAACTGAAAATTCTAAAGGGGAAAAGAAATTTCTAAAAGAAACAGAGAAACAGGGTAAATAAATGCAGAAAGGCATAAGCTGTCTGAATGATCCCTAAGTAATAGTGGGGTATAAATAATTTGAATTACACATACTCGCCACATACAAAGTACAAAACAAGTTCTTTCATTTGCCTTCCCATGTCTAAAAACGTCTGGAATATTTTCAGTACCCAGGAAGAATATTTTTGTTTTACTTTAATAATGTAGAATTGAACTACTGATTTTCTGAATTTCAGTACAATTTCAATCCTGGAGGAGGTCCATCCTAAGCTGCCAGACAGACCTGGTTTTGAACAGTTTATTTTGTAATTGAATTCAAGAAGAATTCTCAGTTTCATCCTGTTGTTTCATGGATCCCAACAACACATGGTTTTAACTGAGCTACATAAAATCTAAAACAAAACTAGACAGGAGGAACCTAAATGAAAAGAATGAGTGTTGTAAAATACATTCACATAGATTTGTCTAGTATCACTTCAGATTGTAATTGCAGGTGGTTTGGGGGATGAAGTCTGATATTTAAATTAAGTATCATTTTGCCACAGACTTTGCATGGGACCTTGGGCAAATCACATAATCTGCTTAAAGTTCAATTCCCTTTCTCTAACATTGTAATAAGATTAGTCACCTTCTTCAGAGAGGTGCTGGGAAGATAATTATCATAAAGGTCCTATATTACTCAGATTTTATTATACCAAGATCCATGTAAGTACCTGAGATGCATGGATATTTAGAGTATAAATCCTACCATAGTTCAGAAGCAAAGTTAAAAGCCAAAAAGCATTGTTCATTTTAAGGGTGTATTTGTTGATGTCAAGCAGCATATGTTATAAATAATTTGAAGTGTAAATAATATATTTTTAATTTATTTTACATGCATTCAAGTTTTGTAATTGAAATATTTATATGCTTGAAATGGAGTTGACTGTTAAAAAAGGAGGTTTAAAATGGTTTCTGAAACACATATTTATTATTTAAACATATATTTTAGCTGTAAACACTCTAACATAATTACAACCTTTCTCAGCCAGAGAGAACTAAATAAAAACTTAATTTGTCACATTAATTTTGTGCAAAAATGCAGATACCCTAAGCCACTGGGTTCAATTAATCCTTAACTTCCATATTACTCTATAAAAATGACTTTAAGAGCCCTTGGTATTTTTAGAATACAGCAAAATGAACCATCTGATGCTTTTTTTTTTTCCAAGGGACTTTCATAACTGGCAAACAAACAATATTAGTATATCGTGTGCACATGCTGAATCTGGACAGACAACTCCCAGCAAACAGTCTGTTTGCCAGATAGACTCTGCCTTTCTGTTTGCCCAGTCCACAAACAGGAGGATTTGTTATTTACAGTTTTTTACCCAGCACTCTGATTCTGTACGTGGCTGCAAATATTCCAAATCTGAGCTGCTGATAAAATCCCTCTGCTGTTTCTCTGTTTTTGGGGGACTGTAATTCCAAGAGTTGTGTTTCAGAGCAAGCGCACATGATTGTGAAGACAAAACTAGTTTCTTATAAATATTCCACAATATTTGCTTAAAATGAGCTATTTCTTCAAACATTTTCCTGCCAAGAACATTCCTCCAGCTGCACAGAGTCAGCTGGAAATAACTTCTTTCTTTTATATTAAGAAAAGATGAAGCACTGAAACATCAGTTCTTTTGCCTTTGTACAGCACAAAAACAGAGGTTGATTTTTTTTTTCATGCTGCTGAATCAAATTCTGTGACACAGTTTTTTGTTTTGCTTTTCATGTTTATTATTGATTTTGGAAGTCTCTCTTTTTGAGTGCTTGTTTTGGAGGTCTGACTCATTTTTAAAAAATGAGTAGGCACTCTCTTTCTGAAAACCAAGGCTTATTAATCAGCATCTGGATGCTTAGTATTGAGGAATGCAATGTCACTGGTCACTTTTGAAAACAGATACCTTAAGGGTCCTGTTCCCACTGAAAGCCATTCATTACCTTCGTTTTGTAGGGCATTTTTTATAATTCCTGTCCTAATGGTCCTCTTCACACAGAGCCCAAGCTAAATTTATGACCGATTGTCACCATTTCCCTAACCACAGACCAGAGCTCAAGCATGCAAAAATAAACTAGTGACTCAGATTAATGACATCTTCTTATAAAATGTCACTTTTCAAAAAAAGAAAGTAACCTGGCACTCTGAAGAGTGAGAAGTGATGCTGTATCACGCAAGAATGTCTAGAATATATTGGCAAACCACAGAAAGAGGCTTGTTGTACACACTTAAACTAAATGTGTTTTGAAGGACATGCACCTCCCTCCATTCTGAGTATCTCTAACTCAGGTTTTAATCCAATCCACAGCATGTCCCAACTGACAAGTAAGAGTTTATATAAAACAGCTAATACATCTGCCAAGTAGCAGACCAATTCACTTGAAAATCCCTTGGGAGAAAGGGTGCAGTTGCTAGTTTTCTGTCCAGCTCCAGATCTCAATTTGCCAGTTACTGGATTGGAAAAGGAAGTTGGGATTTGGGCTGATGGGTTCATCTCCAAAACACGAGTTAATGCCTTGCTCAGAATTTACATCTCAAAATGTGCTCAGAAATGTAGGTAATTCATATTTACAAATTCTTATTTCTTGGCATGTCAGATGTTATGTTGTCTGTTAATGCAATATGCATTTTCACCTGAGGTTAGAGCATCAGAATGGCCATACTGGGTGAGACATGGAGGTTCATCTGTCTCAGTACTTTTGTTTGTCAGAGGGCAATGGCAGATGTCTATAAAAGTAACAGGATGACCATATCATGATGTTTCCCCAGAACACTCTGCCAACATTCAATACTTTGGGTCTCAGAGGTGTCTTTATTTTTAATATGACCTGATGCTATTAACTTACCTCTTCCGAGTGCTTTGCATGCAAATATCAGACAGCCGGTGTATTGAAAAAGGTATAGTCTATGTCAGTGTGAGAGGAGAAAATGTACAAGGAAAAGGTGGAGCGTGTTCCCAGGTCAGGCCACAGGTCAGCAGTGTAGACAGGAAAATATCCCATAATCCTGGAGTCATTGGGCTCGGGGAAGATTTGCTCTTGCCATGCAGCACCCATTTAATCGCTCTGATGGCAAAACAGGGTGATTTGGAGAACTGGCCTCAGTCGAAAATGCAGATCCTGGCAGTGCTGGGGAACCAGATTTCAGGCCCAGAGTGGGGGGTTCAGAGGACAGGCTTCAAAGTGCAGTGACATTTTTTGTCCCTTAAAGCGAATTTCTTGAGACAGCAACAATATAGGGGAATACCAGTATGTAACCAAGTTAGCTAATTCCTTTCTATGGGCATGGGAACCAAATGTTGACCCAAAACAAAGGTCCTTCTAGCTCAACACTGGATTCCTGATGGTGGTCAGTGGCAGATGGTATGGTGAAGAAGCTTAAGGAAGAGGAACATGTATTTTCCTAGTGTATCACCCAAGCTTCAGTTCCAGAGAAGAGAGGAGTGAAATATATACTGATTATCCTAAACTATAGGACTTCAGACATAATGTTCACCCTTTGGGAATGTGTGGGCGACAGTATTGTATATTTGTGGTTTTAAACACAGTTAAGCTTATTTACTTCAGAGCACAAAGGAAAACCAAACTGTTTGTGGAGAACAAACCAGGAAACTTGCTTAACTCTCCCCAGCTCTCTGTAACAATGGACCATAAATAGGTCAGACATTTCTTGGGAACCAGTGAAGATGAGTATTGGAAAATGCCACAAATTGTGTTTAAAGAACATTAAAGTGGTGACAGACCAGTAAATACTGGGAAATTCAAAGATACAACCAGAAGCTGCCTGTACAGCTCATGCCAGAATGGGGGTGAGGGGTTTGAGGCACACGCTGATGCAGTAAGACTAGCACGTTAACCTTTAGCATTAAAATACTTGGCTGTTCTTACAAGTATTTTTCCCCTAAAAATGTCATGAAATTTTTCTCATCATGCCAATTCACCTAGTTAACTAGAACTACTTGAGGGTGGGATTTATCTCAGCTGTGCTTGGCTGCCTACAGTTAAGCGTCTAAATTTGTCATCTCGGTTCACTGGAGAAAGGTAGTGCTTCCAGGGAGCAGCTTATTCTAACGTGAGAGCTGTCTAAAGCCAGGGAAATACATTACTATTTGGCAGTGCTTTCTGCTTCTGCTGACTACTGAGGGCATGTAGAGCATTAGCCTAGACTTTGATTTTGGTCAGCTTGACTGTAAGGCAATTCAATTTAAGTAAAAGGGATCCTTGGAAGTGTGTGTTTGTTTGTTTTGACCAGTTAATAAAGTGAGTTATTTGGGAATAAAGACAGGTTTCCTTTAAAAATAAAGAAGTTTCTTAATCACATAGTTTCAAAGTAGATCTCTTAGGAGCTCACAAGCAAGAAGACTGGTTCCTATGTGATCAGTTCTAAAATGACATGAGTTGGGGGCTTATGGTTTGCATGGAACCAGGTAACATTTGGAATATTTGATGCTAGTTGTTTTGGTTTTAATCTTCAACTTGATCTAATACTAATTGTCTTATTTTAAATATGGAAAACTTCCTACTGTGAATGCCATTTCCTGCAGTAACACAGATGGCTCTCAGACATTCCTCTCCTTCTCCGCTTTTTTACAAACTGCTTTATTTAGGAATTCTAGCTTTGTTGGCAACTTGAAGCAGCAGTCCTGTGCTCTAAACAAAGACCTGAAAAAAGACCTGCTTAGAAGTCTGATTTTTCTGATAGGGTCTTACTATGATTTTAGAATGCTTCGTTCCTGGTAAAATAATAAAGTCAAAATCAGCTTTTCATTAAAAAAAAAAAAAAAAAAAGGCAGTATTTTCTGTTACGATGTCCCTAATCCAGGGCATAAGTCAACCAACAGCACTGAGCAGTTGACTGTCTGCATAGAGTACCTGTGGCTTTTATCATTATCAAGGTTGTGGCCCCGATTGTTTCTGTTTTAAGGTGCCAAAGAAGCGTTATGCATGTGCCGAAGCTTTATCCTGGTTCCTGGACACACTCATGCCACTTTTTCTGTGTACATCTTTTTAGTATTCTTGTTTGAGGGGGCATAATGAGTGAAAAAAGAGCATTTCAGTGATGGGGAGGGCAACTCTGTAGTTTCTGAACGTGGCAGAGATTTGAGTTAGTGTGCAATGAATCAGTGAACTCCTAAAATGCTCTAATATTAATTTCAAGGACTATGTTTTAAATCCAGTCCATAATCCTAACAGAGTTCAGAAAGGGAAACACTGACCCACCCCATCCTTTTGTGTGGAGTACCAGGAGCACCAGTCCAATCAGCAAGGAAGTTTAGTTTGTCTATTTATTACCTGTGTAAATCCACATGTACAGGAGACCTCTCAGAGATGTGTCAGTCATTGCAGTGGATACAGACTGAAACTGGTGGGTAAATGGCTATTTTTGGTACATCTCTTTTGAGTGCTTTGATCAGATTCAAGGAAACATCCAGCATCCTTCAGAAACTGAACTTTGCATTTTTTCAGTAATCAGTTATGCCTCCAGAAAATGAATAGGAAAGAGTCTCTAATTAAAACTGCAGCACATGGCACTTTTGCAGTGTACAGATGTCAGCTGGGGACCAGCGTGTTTAAAAGCCTGCCTGGGCTGGCACTGTGCAGTGAATCCAAGCTGAAGGGATGTCTTCACACGCATAACTATGTATCATTTATTAATCAGATTTGCTGGACACTGTCACGACCCCAGTGTTCACCTGAGCAAACATAGGCATCCTGCTGGTGCAAGCTAAAGCTATTGCATTAAACCAGGGCTGATGCTTATACTAGGAAATGAGTGCCTGCCATGTATGAAAACAGAAATAATGCTGCTGTGGCTGAGAAAGGAGAATGCTTGTAAATATTGTAGTCACTGGCTTTTGTGTGGGTTATGTCAAGATTGTATTCAAACATTGACAGGTTAATTACATGTTTCAAAGCTTGTTTACTGTGAGAGGAAAGTGTTATTAAAGAAGTATTCAGCATCTAACAGTGCTTTTATTTTTTTTTCCCCTCTTTTCTCAATGTTTTCCTCTAGCTGATTACTCCTCATGCCATCCGCGTACAGACGCCTCCCCGACACATCCCAGGGGTTGTAGAAGTCACATTGTCCTACAAGTCTAAGCAGTTTTGCAAGGGAACGCCTGGAAGATTCATTTACACAGGTAAGGATACTTTAGTGCTAGATATAACGCAGAGAAATAGGGCAGGCAATATATCATGCTTGCTAGGGCTTCAGCTTTCATCATTAAAAGCTGTACCGTATTTTATTATTTTGGCTGAGCCCATCACTGAAGATACCAATATAAGGTTGAATTTCTGAAATGGAGGACTGTAGAGATGAATCTGAAAGCATGCCAGTGTGGGTTTTCTATTTGCTTGTTTGTCCTCTCTGTAGGACATCTCTTTACCTGGGGACTGGGGGTGTAAAGGAAGGAAAGAAACAAATACTCCTGTCCCTAAACAAAAAGAGGCAGTGTGCAAGCCTGAAGAGCCAGACACACCAGTGTGCCTGAACCTGCTTTCCAAGAAGTGTCTTGCTAAACGTCTGCATCTTGTGTTGTAACAGTGACATGGCCCAGCAAGTGTCGAAAGCAGCAGCCTGTTTACCTTCCCATTTCACCATAACATGCCGCTGCCTTCTGGGGAGGCCAAGTAACTTTCACCCCAGTTGATTCTTCAGACATAGTGACTTGCAGTGTTTTGGGGTGGCATGCCCCACTGAGACCACTAAGTAAGAGTGATCTGGCCTGAAGAATTATTAACAAAACTGCTAAGATGTTGCAGGTAATGCCTATGCCAAATCACCTTCAATAGTAATATGGATGGAATGGGAAATAAACCAAGTAGCAGCCTTACTTTTTTTTTTTTTAAAAAAAGCAACAAGCGTGTCTTTGATTCCTTGGAAGCTATGCATCAATGCATGCTTTGAGAATTAACAGCTTGGTCCAGGGTTAGATGTGCTGGTTGTTTGACCTATACTGCAGACAGGACTACTGCTTCTGTAACTGATTGAACTATGCTTCATCATCACAATCCGATGCAATTCTTGCCTCATTCTCAACTGTCCCATGAAACTTTAAGAATAATATGCAACGTAAGTACTTGTAGCTGTGGGGCACATATATTGCTCCAACTGTGAGTGTTCACACAGAAACTCGAGGCAGAGGATGGACTTCTGTGCTCCAGCTGGGCAGCAAAGCTCTCATTTGGTTTCTTTAACACAGAGCAAGTTGAACAAAGGTGCTGTATAAAGCTTTGTTGTCTTCTTCCAAATATTCTCTCCTCTGGTTGGAATTATGTGCTGTTTTTTTTTTTTTTCCCCTGGGTCTTAGTGTTTGTGTACTGCCTTGCTCCCTAAGCAGCAAGCTTTGGAGTGTTTGTTGTGAGCAGTATGATTTCAACAATGTCTAGGAAATTCATTTATTGAACAATAATGCACCATATCAAAAAGTTACTTAAGGTTTGAATGTGCTGGAACAAAAGTAAAAGGAAGAAAAGGGTCAAATTCCCAGCTGGTGCAAAATGGCAGTGTACACCACATGAAAGTGTCAACCAGACCTCTGGACAGTTTCACTGTGAATCCTTTCCCTTCCTGACTTCTTACACTAAGTTGTGCTATCCTTCTGCTTGTTGTTGAGCCACTGGGGTGGCTGCATCTTGGACTGGTGAAATGGAAAGCATGCATGCAAAGAAGAAGACAGGGAGGAAACCTGACCCCTCTCAACTTTGCAAAGAAATTTATGGGGACTTCTTTATGCAATTTAAATGTTAAAGTGGCTTGGACCCATTTTGTTTTTCTTTTCAGATCACCATTAAATAGTTTTCCTAGGAGTAAGGAGAGTGGCAGTTTAGCTTGTCTGCCCAAAAGCAGATGGTTGAATGTGGAAATAAGTTGTCCCAGTAGGGAAAGTGTTTCCATATATACATTTTCAGGTTAGTGTTTAAAACACGTGATATTTCTTTCAATAAACAGAAGTTATGGAATACTAAACAATGATAAAATCAAAGGTGATCCAATCTGTGGACAATTCTCTTACTTATGCAGCTTTTATGGAGTGATGGTAGACACAGAAATGCTATTGTGACTGAAATAGTACCTCACACAATTTGCATTTTTTCAATCCTTTCACAGGCAGCCTGAACTTAAATGTGTCTCTTTTTAAAGGACTAAATGAAGCTAAAATAAAAACAATTAATGCATCCTGACCTTCAGAAGTGCCTTCCAGCCCTTTAAACAAAATGCAGGTTCAGTATACGCCTGCCGATTAGTTTTAGTTAATTGAAAATTATAGGATTGACCCAAGAGGAAAATTTTGTTTGCACTCCAATCACTTTTACAAATTAAGGAAAATTACCACAATTTTGTTTAGCTAAGGTTTCACACTGAGTTCATGAAATTAGCTCAGCCATCCCAACAAAGTCAGCACTTTGTTAGTGAGCACTAGAAAAAAACTAATAGTCTATGGTGTGTACAAACGAAGCATAGAAAAAGCTATGATGCTTTAGAGAACTAGGCCAAGTGTTTTTAATTAGGATTATTGGTTCATTGTAAGTTTTGAAGAACAATCAAACTAGCAGATTAGCTGTTTCTTTTAAAGCTAGAATTTCTTGCCATTCATTTTTCCCATGAGAACTTGTTTTAACTCCCACATAGCACTATTTTTTTTCTTTTTTTTTCCTCTTCTTTTTATTTTTTTTAACAAGGCCTGTAGGAAGTGGACCAATTGGAAGTCGGGATACAGTAACATTCCCCAGCATCACTCCAGCCGATGGGAGTTTTTCACAATGTTCTTCAGTGAACTCAGTGTTCTGGAACATATTACAAAACCGCAGAGGCCAAATGTTTTCTCAGAGGAGTTTGGCCTCTGTTTTTGGCCGAAAACATTTCAGCATCACTTGCTGCTTATTTACCCTACTATTAAGAACAAGAAAAGGGGAAAGGAGAAGAAGAAGGAAAAAATAAAAGGGGAGAGTGTGTGTGAGAGAGGAAAAAAGACCTGGGGTTTGTGGGCGGTGCAGGAGTCGATCAAGCGTAGTTTCCTTTCTGGTGAGAATGTCCCTGCTCGTTAATGGTCCCATTTTGTGGTCAGGTCTCATTTAGAAGAAATTATTTTTAATCAGTGTTCAACAAAATATCCCCTCAAGCCACCTGGCTGTAAACTGTTTTTTTCTTACTGTTAAGTACTTAAGTTCTCAGAAGAAAATACCCAGTGACCCATTAATTTTAGCCTTTTTTTCCCCTTTAACTGCAAATAACTTAGTAACACAATCTCTAAGTAGTCCATGGGCCATCTAGGAATCAAGGTCACATATATACAGAGAAATCCTGGATTTTGTAATTATTTTTGAAAGGAATATACTAGTGTTAACTCTGTGCTTATAGGAAAGCTTTTTTAGTTCCCCTCTGCAAAGCAGAGTATTAGCATGTGCCTACAGAGCAATTTCTTTAATTTTGAGCTCTGATGTTCCTGAGAGAACGTTATTAGAAATACCAAAGTATGAACACATCTTATGTCTATATTCATTTTGGAATTATATTGAAAGTTCATACTGCACACAGAAGTGTACAAGCCAGTGAAGCACCTTGCTGGGCAGTGTTTCCTTGTGGCACCCTTTCCCTGTAAATCTCTTCAGGTACTGAAGAGCACTGCATGAATTCATCTTCACATCACAACTTACAAATCAAGTGTGTGTCACTACAATTATTTTAGGGATAGAGAAACTGTGAAATGAAGAAGCTGTTGTAGATACAAATCCCTAGGTAGTTTGTCCAGGTGGCTCAGAGCATATATGGTTGAATTAAGCAAGGGATGAGAACTGGAATAATTTTGTGATAACTGGTCAGGCTTTTGAGATTTTTGGCTTTGTTTGTTTAGTTTTAATTAATTAATTAATTTTAAAGTGATGCATTATGGACAACATGATTTTCACAGATTAATTTTGCTATGTTTGGTAGTACTAGACCATGAAATTTGGACAGGACTGCATGAGTTTAAGTGAAAGGAGAATTTATCTCACGACATATGTTCCATACGTGGAACGTCCAAAAAATGCACTATTTTGTGTCTTCTGCCACCACCTGCTCTGTTTAAGGTTTTGTGCTTTTGTTCCCAAACTAGAGCAGAAGACTACATAGGGACCTTTAGCTTTGTCATTAAGTTATGAACATGGGATTAATTCAGATTCTTGGCTGGGTACTACCCCCAAATACTGATTTATTATTATTATTGTCATTATTTTGAAAACTGGTTGTCTGGTTGGACACAGGTTGGAATTTAGGAACCATTTTCTTTGTATTAGTCTTGCTTGAAGGCTGTGGGCTAAACCATTTGTGTGTTGATGGCATGCCTAGAGAGACAGACAAGTTCCCCCACAATTTATTTGGGGTTTCTTATAAAGTCTGGGATATGATATGACTCCAGAAGTGCTGCTAACAGTAATGGGGGGGATGTAGGGTCAGCATCATGGACTCTATCGAACAGGGCTTGCTTTGCAGTGTGGCTAACTGAGATGTTGAGTGCTGATCGTCCAGAACAGAATAGAATACTTCAGTTGGAAGGGGCTTTCAAAGATCATCAAGTTCAACTGCAGTAATTATAATGAAGGCAGAGTAGGTCAGAGTGGAACACTGGGGAGGCTGGTCATATTTGCAGTGTGCTTTTGGACTATTGTGTGTAAAGTGGTGCAGAAATGCTAGCATTGTGAAGGTCAGGGTCTTTGCAGAATTTCTGGGAAACTGCATCTTTCTCTGAAATGTCACGGGGCTTCTCAGAGAACTTTTCACTCCCCAAGCTGCTACAAAGAAGAAATAGACTCATGTGGAAAAATCCCTGCTCCATCCTCATTTCACCCTTTACTTCCTAAAACAATTGAGTTTGTGTACGAACAGGAAGAGCCTTGCAGATCACAGATGATTTGAGTAACATTTTCAAGAGCCTTGTATTTAGGTTTTTTTTTTTTTTCTCTTTTAATTGTTTAATTTACACACATGTGGGCATAGTTGCTCATGAGAACATTTCATTTCTTAAGTCAAGTACTTGCAAGAGTAAGATACCAAAAACCTCTCATCACCAAAAACTACTCATCACGATTTGAAATTTCAATTTGTGGCTGCAGAAGCAGAGGTGTAAGTCACATTCACAGATCTCATCAGAATCAGAAGCACTTATGATATGATCTCTTATCCCTAAAGTTTCCAGTCCAGTAAACTTCAGTGACTCCTTTGCAAAGAAAATTTTCTGCTTTCAAGAAGGCGCCAAGGTTCAAAAGATACATAATCAATGAAGCAATCAGCTTTCGGAATGGAGAGTTCTGGAGTTTGTAGGCTGAAAACAAAGTTGATAAGAGACAGACTGGCTGTCAAGAGGTTCCTGTAGCCCCACTGGAGCCTCGCTTGATCCCTGTGGACTAGAGCTTGACCCTTACACCAGCTAACTTTGGTCATAGATGTATATTTGCTGTGTAAAAACCTAGTGACCGTTATTCTTAACATCAGTAATACACAGGCTCATTAGTTTTACAATTCCCCATTCATGTGTGTTTATTATTAAATCATGAGCGCTTAAATAGCTGATTAGTATAAATGAGGAGAGAAGGCCACCATCAACAGAACAATAAAAATAAATAGAAAAGCCAGCATCTCTGATGCTGTCTTGAATTTTGTTCTGGTGTGTTTCTAAAATTCTTCACCCTTACAGATGTGATGACCATTAATCCAAAGTGAAATATAGGACATATCACTTCTCTGTAAGGGTGGCCAGCTATGAGATCCAGTAGCTAGCAAATGAATGCCATTTGTTTTTAACAGCAGTTTTTATCTGCCCTTCATGAGTAAATATTAATAGGTGTGGTAGAATAAAAAGTATCAGATGTCTCAAATAGTCACTGAGTGCTACAGAAGAACAGGACAAAATCCCTCAACACAAAGCAATGTGGGAAGTTTAAAATAAGAGCTGGTGGCTTGTTTTTCCTGAGCGTTGTGCAGCAGGTGTAAGAGCAAGAGAGGCCCATGCTGCAGGTAACTGTGCTTTGGGCTCTCACTTTAACATCTGTTCCTGATCCCAGAGATCAGGACAGAGGAGAGATGGTAGATGGTAACTACAGCACAAACACGTAAGGAAGAATTCGGTTAAATCCTTTCTAAGTGTAGACTTTTAGTGGTGAATTTAATTTGTTTTAAATGTCTGTGGGATAAAAAACAACAACAACAACAAAGATGAAAAAAACAGCAAACCACCTATCTGAAAAATTTCCTAATGGAAGTTCACTGGTTTCCCTCTTCATCTCATTGTGCTGTGTTTGTCTCAACCAGCTCTCTCCCTGGGAGCACAGGAGACATCGGGTTGTGCATGGAGCTCAGAGGCAGACCTGCCCTTGGGGTGCTGCGTTGGGCTAAAGTAGCTGCACGGTGCTTGTGGCTTTCTGCTGCCATGAGGGTTTTCTTTAGTCACTGAAGAACTGGGTCCTCCAGGCACCCACACCAGTGATCAGATCAAAGGTGTTACCTGCCCTGGAAAAAGGAACTTGCCCTCAGGAAATCTCTAGATGGCTTTAAGGTTAACTTGGCCCTTTCTGTGTTCCAGTCCATTGACTTACCTACTCTGCTGAGTCTGTGTTAATACCTTGCCTGCCTGGACTCTTTGAAAATTCTTAATGAAAATGAACCAATAAATGGTTGCAATTGTTTTGGAGCAAGCTTTCCTAGGTGAAGTAACTTAGTCTTCGTTGTTTAGTGATGGTGTTGGGGGTGAATGTACTTACAGAGGCAGCTGTTTTCACGTCTGTTAGGACTTGGGCAGTGAAGTGTGGACCGTTATCAGGATAGAATATTAGGAATATTATTAGAAAGTGTTGTTGGTTTAGTTTTCAGAAATTCAGGAAAGGAAGCTGGGAGGAATCAAAACTGATTGCAGGGAAAAGGGTGTTATCAGACAGTGAGGAGGCGGCAGAGGTAGACTGGAAAATCCCTTTTGTATGCTAATAGGAACACAGAACCCTCATATCTTCGGTATTTCTTAAACACTGGCAACACCATAACGCACTGCAAGGAACAATCACTAAAAGTGTGCAGTGTACCTGTAGGACAGCTGCAAAATGAAAGCAATTACAGCAACCGTCAGAATAAAGCTGGCTGTGAAGAAAACATATTATTTTGCATATTTTATGTATACACTTTCCAAGAAATATGACCTTTATTTTCTAGTTAGAGGGAAGTGCAATCAGAGTCTACACAGCAAAGGGTAGCTGGATCATTAAAAAGAATATTTTCTCTGATATTAGAAGTCTAAATGGGCACTAGTCCTTATTCACAACCTTGGCTTTTTCTGTCTGCCCTGAGTTAATAAGTGATAAGGCCAAAAGAGAAATAAATCACTGAAGTCCCTGTCCAAAGAAAACATATTGACTACAGCCAAGCAAATAACAGCCCATAACCAATGGTCCCATTCATCATTCATGTAATAGGGATATAAAGTATTCTCTACCTATGAAACCATAGAGTAGGAAAAAGCCTGATAAGCCCCCAATCTAAGCTATGTGATTTGATTATAAAGGGACATGAACTGTTTGTCACGTACCTTTAATCTTTAAGATGTGTTGCCATTTCTAAACTATAAATTTGTGGTAAAGGATTAGAAAGCTATTAACGATAACGGTATAAACTAGACTTTATAAGGATTCCTGCAATTGTCATGCAACCCTGTAGACCCTTGGAACCTTAACCTATTGAATATGATATAACGTAGTTATCTGACCTTCAAAGCCAATATACCATTTTTTGCTTTTCGAGTTCCAGACTTACTCCATGATAAATTAACCCTCTTGGTTCACAAAAATAAGCCTTGTAAATTCTTTTCTTTATCCCCAACCCAAAACCTTTAAATTTTCATGCCTTTGCTTCAAAACTCTCTTATTCCAGACTGCAATTATTAATCTTTTTTTTTATTCTCCTTTTAGCCCATGTCAGTTGATAAGACATTATTCCTTCTTTTAAAAAAATGGCCAATAAAACAGAGAGGTGAGATGAATTTCTAAGAAGCCTGAATTGTGTTCTGTTTCTACAGGAGCTTCACTGTCTTGTTTCTTAATGTATGGATATTCAGATTAGACAAATGCCACAGAAATGGGCGGTTTATAATAGCAGCAGTGGCTACTCTACTCACCTTAATGTGTTTTGATCCTGTGCCCTGGAAGGGGGGACAGGGCACTGTCTTTTTCTGGACCAGATCCTCAGCTTCTTGTTGCCACTGAAATTTTTCACAGACTGTTGGCTGGAAATTCTGGCTGTCTTGTGGGTATACATTTACTCATCTCATCCTTCCTGTGCTTCTCATGGGGTGCAGCAGTCTTTGACTCCTGCCTGGAACCATGTGCAGAATTTACGGTGTGGTGTTGAGCAACGGCTGAAGTGTGGGCCAGGTTGTCATAGGTGCCTGAACAGACAGCACACTGGCTCTGGGGAGGACATCAGAGTGCAAATTTAGTGCATAACTACTGGCAGCACACTCTTGCACATCCCTGCAAAACCGTTTCCTTAAGCTGTGCTTAATCCTTTGAGGTGTTTGTTAGTGGGGTTTCATTCTGCTTAGGCATTTTGTCACCCTGATGAATGCTGTACAGCTGACTCTGGCTGTGTGGCGTGGAACCGTTGTTCCCCAGGGGCAGGACTTGGGCAGCCACACCTGCTGTGAGCTGTGTACTAGCATCCCTACACAGCCAGTAACACTTATCCAGCCTGGTTAAAGCTTGCTGACAGCAGTGACTGCAGAGTAGATGTGCCCCAATACAGCCTATGTCTACAGATTCTGGCTTTTTTGTTAATATATAGATAAAAGGAAAATCTTGTACTTGCAGCCTTTCATCTTAGTGTATGCAAGAGCAATTTATTGCATGGAGTGTCAAGTTCTTTGTACTTTTCTGCTACCTTGCAAGAACTCACACAGACTCTTCTGCTTAGTTATGAAGATATCAAATGCATACGTGAGGTGGTCTGACTTGGGGTGCGGGTAGAGATGCTGGAAACAGTTTTGTCCCAGTATGACTCAGTGCTGGCGGCTTCTCAGCCCTGCTGGAGGCACTGCAGAGTTGCCTCCTGGTGCAGGTTGCAGTGTCCATTTTTTTTTTTAATTTAAAATAAAACAGTGTAACAGTGGGTCACCTCCACTGGTGCAGATTTTTATGAGCAGGGCATGCAAGCTCTTGTTCATTGCTGGCAAAAATGCACAGCTAATGGTGCTAACTACGTCGAAGAAGAGTGTTTTGTAGCTGAGAATTTGCTCTATCAAGTAGTGGTATTGTTCTGTATGTATCTGTTGTAGTTTCCATGGAAGTAAATAGGAGGCATTACTCTCAGAGTGACCTATGTATAACTGTATAACTTTCCTTGGAAGGTTTTTGCCATTGGTCTGTTGTGTGCTCTGCAGTTAATTATAGAAGTATAAAAAAAACAATACTTAGTTGTGCCAAACCAAGCATATGCAAATCTCTCCTTCCACAAGGTAGAATAAAAGTTGTTTACAACACAAACATGGTAGCATGATGTAAATTGGACTATGGTTTTGCAGCATGTCAGATATTCTGCACAAACTTGTTTCATACTTACAACGAAGTACAAGATAGTTCATAGCAATTTTTTTCCTCAAGGAAAGAAGTGTGAACCATCTCTTAGGTATTGCAGCAAAGAGGCTGGATTTGGACAGTTACCCTTGTAGAGCTTTCAGTCTTGCCCAGTTTGCCCTGAGGTATTTGCATGACCATACCCTCTGTTACTTCGTCTTTCAGTATCTTCTTTACTTTCCCTCCTCTCTCTTCCCTCCCAGATATAATTTCTCACCCTTTTCCTGTTGTCATAAATTGTGGTTAACATTTTACATCAAGAGTTGTGGACTTGAACTGCTTTTGCTTAGCACCAGGTGTCAGCATTGGTGGTTAACAAGAGGAAACCACATTCCCAGCAGACAGAGAGTTAATTAAAAAAAGCAGAGAGAAACCCCTCAAAACCGACAAAGAATGGCATTTCTTCTAGTCCTTGTGGAGCAGAAAATGCACGTAGAAATTAAGATGTTGTAACAGTTCTCTAGCAAAAATACACATTAGTCGAAACAGAAAGTGGCACAAAACTCTCCATTTTATATCAGTGAAAATTGCAGAGGAAAGTCTGTGATGTCTATGAATAATTGTGCAATTTGCTGTCACATTTCAGTACTGCAGCATCTTCCAGGGTGGGCTTTGTCCCTTTTCAGCGTGATGAGGTCCTCTTTTGCATTGTCTGCATGAGACTTAGGAATCTAGTGAGCTCTAGCAACCCTCCTTTGGGAGCTCTGGTGCCTGCATGCCTCAGGCACTGTCTTAGTACTTGGTGAATCTCCACCAGGAAACTCTTCTGTCTGCTACCTGACTGCAGATGGGCTCTAAACAAGTGCTCGAATATTCACCTGGGTGTCTGAAGCTGGGTGAGAAGGATTGCTCCCTCTGTGACCCATGTCCTAGCTTCTGTGTAGGAATGTGACTGCTGCCCCAAGTATTATTATCCCATGATAGTTTCTGAATTACATGAGTTATATTTTCCCCCTCCTCTTTTTGTTTTTTTTTTTCTCCTAAATTATATCCCATTCCTAGTGTTCTGTGGGGTGCTTTCTGTGGAAGACTGAAAGTCATCAAACGAAAACACATAGTTTGTATGCTCGGGCAGTTCTAGTAGTAAGTTTGTGTTGGTAAAAATGAAAGGCAAGACTTTAGTGCTGGAAGTAACCATGACTTCATGTTGAAAGGTCACTTCTGCAAGGGAAATATTATTTTTGAAAGGCAGATCTCTGACTAGTTTCATCACTCCAAAAAAAAAAAAAAGAAAAGAGAAAATCTCCCCAAAGTTCATAAGCACGTTGTGCACGGCCACTAGAAATAACAGTTATTGTTGTTCCTAAAAATAAGTCTTCAAGTAGCCTTCCTATTGAAAAAGAGTAATGTTTTCCCTGCCTGTTTTTAATTCTGCTGTGCTTTTGTTTTCCTTAAATCTTGCATTGAATTGTGCATGTCATTTGTATAAAAGGAAGAGAGTGAAACATGCCTCGCCTGTTTACCTTAAGGTGTATTTTCCCGTGGTAGTTCTGTCAGTTTGGTCTCTGTTATTGATAGAGGGGCTCTCAGGGCTGGGTACACGTCTGGCAGGTCAGGGACAGAAACAAGAACCTTCACTGTGTGTCTTTTGTTCTGGAATGAAGAATTTAGTTCAGATTTCCCAAAGACAAGGCCAGCATGCACATGGTTTCTTCAACACCCATCCTTGCAGCGCTCACAAGCTCTGTTAAAAAGACAAATGAATCTGATTTAAATTGGGGCCTAAGGGAAAGGATGGATATGATGCTCTCCCCTCTCCAGATTCCTCCTTCAGACTTTTTGTCACAGATGTTCATGCTGATTAGAGCTGGGAAATAAGAGTATTTTTGAGGACCGTGAATATTCATGTGTTTTTTGGCAGTGAGTTTCCTCAAGTTTCCCTGTAGTGCTTTGCTCCCTGTGAATCTTTGAACAAGTGTTAGCTGAGGCAGTCTGTTTTAAGAAAAACTCAGAGTGTACTACGAAAAGTGGACTTAGTGTGTGTGTTTGCCTGGAAAAAGGGATGTAAAACTTACTGTTTGTTTCCTAATAACTTACTGTTATTAGGAAACAGAAAATATTTGTGACTCAAAACCAACAATCACACAGGTGAGGTAATGCTCTGTCTGAACATAGGCTCTAAATGCAGAATTTGAATTGGAAGTGTGTAACAATCTACTCTTTATGCCCTGTCTTCAAGGGAAAGGTTAATCGGAAAAACTATTTGACAAATACTTTTCAGCTAACAAGTTAGTTGGAGAAAAATGTCTCTTTGGACAGTTATTGAGAGGGAATGGCTTGTTATGAATTGTCTGCTCCACCGGAGTACTGATTGCCATGTCCAGAGGAGATGCTGGACTTGCTCTTTGGGGTATCTGGGATACAATGCATAATTAGACCAAATGGATGTAAGCAGAAATACAGACATTCATAGCAGAAAATCCTAGGAATTTTTTTCCCTTTAAAAAATTGTAAAGTGTTATAAAACATTGAGTGAAGATTACCTCCCACTGTTCTGTCTTGTAATTCTGCAGTAAATGTGAGTGTAGAAATGGTAGCTGCTACGTAGGGAGCAGCCAGTATCTGTGCTGCAGCCCATGGGCAGCCGGGCCAGGCAGATCAAATTCAGTTCAGCAGAATTCCTCCAACTTCAGTTGGAATCTGCATTATCCTTTTGTATTACATAATCACGGTCCTTGGAATCACCCAAAATTATCATTGCTTTCTGTGCAGCACCTCGATACTTACCCTACATGATCTATGGAATAATGTACACAATTTTACAATAACTCTGTAATTAACTCACTTTGCTACTTCCCTCTCCAGGGAAACTCATGCTTCTATTAATGCTATTAGGAAGGTCCTATGCGTAGAACAAAGAAAGTGGTGCAGCAGATGAGTTAACATGATTTGATTTGCAGATGCTTTAAACACTTAGCAGGAGACAGCTACGGAAGCTAATTAAATCACTCTAAGGTGCACAGGATTATCTGCTTTGTAAGAAACAATTTCAGTGAATTATGGTCGCCCTTTAGCTGAGGGGAAGTAAAAAGCATATTTGTTTGGAATTAAATTTCCCACGCAATGTGCCCATCAGACTTCTCTTTCCCCCCTACTTCTAAAATAATGATCTTTTGTAGCTAATATTTTCTAGGAATGTGAATTTTGATTTTGCAAGAGTGGCATTGCTTCCGACTGTCTTACGTAAAAATTTTCCTACTTAGCTATTGATTAGGACCTGTCTTTAAGCAGTGTCTTGAGTAAAAAATCGTGTTGGTACATTCACTACCTCTCAGATACTGCATCTTATTTAGTGTACCGGAATTCCCAGTTTAAAGTAATCACAAAATTTATGGAGAAACGGATAAAAAAGGTTGTAAAATATCGATTTGGGGAAAATAATAACACAACTCATCTATAATAAGAAGAAAAATGAAGCAATAATTCAGAGGTATTGAACGGCTTGCTGCTGGAAGTATTGATCTGGTGCTTTAGTGTGCAACATCGCACCTAACATTGCACTGGGAGAGCAGCACTGCATTCCCCTGCTCATTATTTCACGATTGCCTTGTTACGCAGGCCCTGCAGAGCCAGGATTGCTAGCAGGGAAAGAGAGGAACCCCCAAAATAACCACAGATCCGTAACATCTTAATGTCGCAGTATCTTGCTGTAACAACATGCAGACTTTGCCCTCTCATGCTCATCTTATCTTAAGACAGTCCTGTGGTGTGGCTTTACTTGTGTTTTTAGGCTCTTGATTTCATTATATCACATGTATTGCCTATGTTCTGCATAATTGGGACCTCTGTGCTATGTTTCTTGATAGCACATAATCAGAAATGATGTACTGAGGAAACATACTTTCCTTAAATATTGACTTTCAGGTTCTATGTATAAAAATTCCTAGTCATATTGCAATGGTTCCTTACTGTGGCAATAAGCAAACGTTGCAAAAAGGTCAATGGAATTTTAGAATGAATGCTCCAACATTTCCACAGCATTAAACTCCATCATGCAACATTCCCTTTCTGTTTATCTGCTGACATCTGCAGAGGTATTACACTTGATTGTTTGGCATAAATAATTTAGCAGTAAGATTTTTAAAGCAAGAGCCAATAAAATTTACCTATATAGGAAAAAAAATTTAGAAGTTGTGCAAGGTAAAAAGTAGTTTACTCCTGGAACGGGGCAACATTTTAGCACGGTGAGGACAAACGTGCATCCTGCTCTGAGGAAGCAGCTGTGTAAGAGCCCACAAACTTACTGCATCCCTGTGATCATTACTGAGAAACATGAGCTGGATCAGGTGAGCGAGCTCTGACCAGAGCAGGCCTCCTGCAGATTTCAGCCAACATTGTTCTGTTGAATTTGCACTGGATCCTCAGCACGGTTGTGTGTGCAGCATTTGTCCTCTTATCCCTTTTAGTCTGTATGGAGGTGGGGGAATGAAGTGGACACTTCTGATCAAGGAATAGGGGAAGGGAGGAAAAATGAAAGGAGGAGAATAATCTATGACTGATTCAGTGGCCGAAAATAGCTGCGTTCTATAAGACCCTGCAGTAGGAAAGACTCCTGAACCATTGATACCAAAGCAAGCACAGGTTACAATGGTCACAGCATCTCAGCACTCACTGCTCACTCAGGCACAGCTGCCTCCATCAGTGCATGTTTACCTGGGCAGGGGTGGGCTGAGAAGCGAGCTGTGGCTGCAGCTCAGGGAGGTTTGCAACCTTTTCATTTGCATGTTTTCAGGCCTACCATGGCTCAGGAAGGAGAAAACATGCAATTGTTTTTGTAACCTAAATAACATTTCTAGTCTAGAAACCCCAGGGGAAAAATCATTGTCAGGCTGGCAGCTTGCGATGGCATGATGATAAATGACTGAGGTGTGTGTTCTGGCTCTGTGGGGACATGCAGGGTAAAGAAAACCCTCTTCTCTTAAACTCTTTACATCTATAGTCAAGAAGGGACAATTTCAATCTGCAGACCTGCTCTTGCTGAGCACTAGCCTCTGGAAAGAGGTAGTGCCATGTGCTTCTACCCACTGAAAGAATTATTTTCTGGAGGGTCAAGGTGCTCATGGACTAGCATCCATTTAAGCCATGGCAATGCTTGTGTTTTTTTCTGCTTCTACTGATTACAGCCATAGGACAGACAAAAATTGTGTATTATGGCTAACACAGGAAATGATTATGACACAGGGTGTCAATAGAGCAGTTATGAAGTTTCATCTCTGCTCACACATTTTTTTCTTTTTAGAAAACAGCTTGAAACTTTGACTGTTATTGGCCAGTTGAAGTTTCCTTATGAAAAAATTTTCCTAGGGATTTGTGTAATAAGGTCTAAAGCAGCATGAAATTTATCACGGTTATTTTCTCATATTTCTGCAGTAATTTCCTAATAACTTTTATCCCTCTAGATTTGCCAAATTTGGCAAATTGAATTTTTATGAAAGATTTTTTTTTCAAAGTACCACTTACAGTGCCAGATTTTTTTTTTTCCCAAGGAAAATTGATTTTTTTCACACAAAATTTCTTTGCACTAAAATTCATTAAAAATTATCTCTATTTACTTCAGTTGGTTAATTTACTACTTACTTTCAGAAGTTCTGCACACTTCAACCTTTTCAGAGTTTCATGAAATTACGTTCTAAGAACTGTGATACCTGTCGTAACCTAACCCTTACAATCAGTCTTGACTGCCTGACTAGAAATGCTTACTGGACTTCCATCTTCTATTTTGTTCTCCACCAACCCACTTCATATCCTTGCTGGCTTGGTGGCACTCAGGTTGTCTCCCTGAACATCCTGAGCTCAGCCCACTCAATCCTGTGCAGGCAGCACTGGCAGGATTCCCTCTGAACATCTGCTTTGTGTTGCTGTTACCTGCTCCAGGGCGTCTTCCATCTTGTCTAAGACCTCTATTGGACCATTGTTGCTGAAGGAAAGCTGGGTAGCCTTTAATTTGATTTAGGGTCCTAATATATGCATTGTAATTATAGGTACGGGTGAAGTAGGTAAAACCACACACTAATTCGACTCCCACATACCTCTTGGGCAAAATAAATACTGGCTCTGTCTTTTGTTGGCTTTGATTTTTCCTCTTGTTTTGTTAGTTCCATGTAAGTATTTATCCAGGCCTTTTTAATATGGGCTGAATCGGGCTGCTTTGCACAGAGCTTTGACAATTGCTGGTACCTTCCGAGAGAACAAGATAGTTATGTACACAGCGTTTTCTTATTAGAAGATTTCCTGTAACACGTGTACGCAGCTTGATTTCTTTTAAGCTCTAGTCTGGTAAAACAGAGGGAAAAAGGCTAGAGCAATTGTACTACCTTGTTAAATTGGTCAGAGCATGTTTAGACAAGGAATTATACAGTGCTTGTCTTAGTACATTGTACAGTTGCCTTTTTTCAGTCATCTTTTCTGCATTTTATACTGTTATTCCGATAATGCTGAAAGACAAAGAAACAAACTTTGCTCTGTAATTCACTCCAAAAACCATACCATCTCTTTCTATTTTCTTGTTAGAAGCAAATTGTGTGCAATTTGTCGGAGATTGAAACCACATTTTTCACTTGACTTTCCAAAATGAAAATTTATGAGGAAAAAGGAGCAATAAAGCAGTTACAATCTGGTCATCTATAATTATCTCTGTGGTTGAAGTAGTTCCACATTTAAAGAGAGTGGCACGAAAAGTTTATCATTCTTGTGTCATTATCAAAAATTTCACTTCTCTTTTATTATTTCAGGCCACAAGAACTGCTGAAACTGGTATTGTGCACTTGAAAATTGCATCAGTGCAAAAAGAATTAGGTGATCTATAAAGATATGCTTTTATTCTGAGAAACACAGCAATATTTATCTGCTTTACTCATTTTACATTATCAGTGTTACAATATATTTAACAAATTTTGCTCCTTAAGCTGATCTAACAGAATTCATTGCGAAAAAGTTTAATTGTCCTCTAGCTCTATTTCTACATATGTGTTTCACATTATTCTTTTCCTTTTGCTGTTGCATTTTCCCTCCACTATATTGCTTGCTCTCTGAGAACAATGGAAGTGACAGTCCAGTGCCAGAAATCTCGACTGCTCCAGTTCTAGAATGTTAGTGGCACTTGCTTTAGTTTTCTCATTTTGCCTTTTTTGTCTCTGAATTAAAATCAGGCCAAATGATGGATGCCCATTACAATCAATTGTTTCAGACAAGCCACCAAAAGTATTGTAGGATTCATTTACATTTAATCAAATTACACTTTATTTGCAATTCAGGGAAATGAGAACTCTGCAGTAAATCAAATATTTCCTCTCCAAGGGCCCCATTCAGCAGAAAATATCCACAGACTTCCAAACTGGTGCCTCAATGTATGTAGTAAAGCTTCCAGCGGGAGGAGGGCTTGTGCTAAACTATCAATTGCTCTGTCTTTTTAACATTTTTTCAGGATTGTGGACACCTAAATAATTTCAAGCAGAAATGCAGACCCATGAGCAATGAATTGTTCAGTGAATTTAAGCTTGTCAACAATAGACTTGGATCTCTCTTAGTTCCCTTTCATGGACCACCAAGAAACTCTCGCAGGACTTCTGGGGCCCTGAGGGATCGTACACAACTGATCTTTCCATTGCAGATCCTGTTATTTTAACATGAAATTAGTGGTGATCACTAAATGTCATTTTTCTGGGCTGTTACATGTTTCCAAAAGATTTCAAATGATCCAAAAGATCCAAATGATTCCAAAAGATTCCAAATGATCCAAAAGATTCTAAATGATCTAAAAGATCCAGATCCAAAAGATTTCAAATGAAGAGTGTAAATGCACAAGAGTGTAAATATAAAACTTCAAATAGAGTAAATTCTACATGAAGGCACTAGTACGGTGTTGGGTAGATTCTCATCTTTACTCATTGACATCTTAAGGTGAAGGTAGAAAACTTGCTTTGCTTTGGAAGGGGAGGAAATCTTGACTCCTTTCCCATGAAGTTTACTACTGAAAAATTGTGCCCAGAAGGCAACTCTTTTACCCTTGCTCATCCCAGCACAGAGTAACAGAACTTTGAATCTTTTTCCTTGCAATTGTTCACACTGTTAATCAGCTAAAACTGGAATAACAAGATCTCCTTATTGGCTGAACTTACTGGTGACTGCCATGCACTGCAAACTCAATCCACAGTACTGGTGGAAAGCGCCTCATGCTTCATTTGCGGGAAGGTTTTTTTTCTTTGCCTTGTCCCCCCCCACCCCCCCCCCCCCCCGACTTTGTGTGATTTTGACCCTGCTACTTACAGTCAATATTTTAATTATATTGAGAGTCCTAAAAGTCTATTTTGGTGCAGACTGAGAATTTCTAAGTAGGTGTAGGTAACTACATTTTGCAGCTTTAGGGCTGTTTATTCTCCATCTCTGAAATGGAGACACAATGCAGGACTACTTTAAAATACAGTATTATGCCAAATAACCTGCAAAGGGCTCTGATACTGAGGCAGGAAACATTTCTGAGGGGTTACTTCACTTTTGCTTTTGAAAATAACATCTACATCTTCATTGCTGTGGCAATGCCTTGAAACTTAGAGGCACCACCGCAGTCATAATGGGATTGAAATACCAAGGTTTTAATGCCTAAAAAAAAAATTCTTACCCAATCACATAATGTGTTCTTTAATCCGGTGGGATTAAAGAGCCTAACTGATAATAAATAATGTTTTGCATGCTTAGCAGTTAAATGTAATAAAAGTCAAACTTGAGTACTTCTTCAAGAGTACTTGAAACTGGATTCTGCCATCTGATACTTGCACCAGCCTTCAGTGGGTCACTGTCCATCGTACGTGATTAACTGAAGTAAGATGAATGTTGCCTGTGGAATATGGTCTGTCAGAGTATAACAAGCTTTAAAACAGAGTTGGATTAGTCTCATCTCTTGCTTTCCAGTTATTTCATTTCTGAATATTTGAATGTTGAAAAAGAATTTTTGTCTAGTTTTGTTCTAAGGGCACAGGAGATGATGTATTTGGTTTTCTTTCATGTGTGTTTCAGTACATGTTTTATTTTATACTTATGACAAACTAAAAAAACAGTAGTTTTTGAAAGGCTCTCTATCTGTCACACTGCTGGTGTGGGCAGATTGCAGAAGGAAAGGGAACGAAGGGGAATGACAGGTCTGGGTTGTCTTGAATTAAGCAGCAGAATCCTGTGGGAATTTGTTGCCTCTTTTCTCTTGCTCATTCACTTTTGTTTTGTGTGACAAAGTTTGGCAGAAAAATGTGACATTATATTTTCCTTTTCTGTTTGGAGAAAGCATCTACCAATTTGCAAGTCCACATTTAAGTGTATCATTGCTGTGTCTTCCCCAGTTTTGGCTTTCACAAGCTAGGATGATGCATCTGCTCCATCAGTAATCTACCACTTGCTACAGGTTGGAGGAAGGATTGTTCTATTTCTGAGCCTCTGTACCCATGCATATATAGCATGTGCAGAATTATGTCTAGGAGATGCAGGTAGCATGTTTTCAGCCACACAATCTTTTACACACGCATACATACACATAACATTTTTATGTGGCTTCTCTTCAGAGAAGATTGTTAGGTCTTATTTAGGTAAGGTGAAAATAATCTCACATTTTTTAAGACGATCAATTATACAAGCATATTAGTATTTGATTTGGCACAGTTAGCTACAGCTTAGATTCATTTTGGATAAATACCTTTGCCACTGAACATGTATCATGATTTCAACAAGAGATGAGAGCATACACAACAACAAAAAAAAAACCAACCAAGTAAGTAAACTCCACTGGTAGGAATCTCCTTTCTGGAGAGGCATAGAAAGGGTGACCATACAACTTGTCACCAGGCTCTGTAAGGATAGGCACTGCCAGTTCAGCAACACACAAGGGCAGCCTGGCATCAGCACTTTGCAGTTCAAAACCAAAGTATTTGGTTCTGAAGCCCAAGGCACTGAGCAGAACACATTTTACAATTCCTTCCCTATATGAAGCCAGTTTCTGATAGCTTTGTGACTTCTTTGAACAGCTGCAAATTGCATTTTGGGCCAAAATAGAAGGACCTCTTCTGTTAAGTGTGCAAAGCTGGGAGACTGCATTAGTGCATTGCTCTGCACAGACTAATTAACTCTGGCAGCCAGGTGCTTAACACTTTGCTCACTCAGGGCCTTAGTGAGTTTGTCTGTTTATGTGCATTCTTGCATGCTGCTGATGGACCCAGAAGTATATTTATGTATATTGCTTTCTGCCTGGAAAGCTACAAATCAGTTACTGATAAGTATGCCACTTCCAGCAAGATTAATGTTAAATTCTTCCTTTTAGGCTGACAATTTGCAAATTGCTAAATTAGATTTTAACATTCAAATACTCTTTTTCATGTCACACTTGCAGCATCTTTGTTTTTATCACCTGATGATACTGTTTGTGTCAGTATTGGACTTTAAGGCACATTAATATGATATGCATTGGTGGCAGTTTTTTACAATGGTGACAGTCTTCATGAAATCCACTTGAAACAAACAGTTTGTTCACAGTAATGTAATCCATTCTAGTGGGGTTTAGTTTTTGTTTTGAATTGGATTGTAGACATTTTTTCCACAAGGAAATGGGCAATACATGATGCTCTGAAGGTATTTTATTGATAACATCAGAGCTGAGATCTGAATTTTCCTATAGGTTGCCAATGATGCAAAGTAAGACATAAACAGGCATTAATGCATGATTTTAAACCTGTGTGGTTATTTCTGGTCATTGATGGTATCTTTATATCATCTACACTGTTTTCTGATCATCTTGCAGTTTGTAATGTGTTTATTCTACCTCTGCCTTATGTTGGGAAAATTATAATACTTCTTTTTTAGGAAAAGTGAATCCAATAACACAATATATTAACAAAGAATCTTATGAAAAGGAAAATGTTTCATTTTGGTTAGCCCTGTTTGAGTGCAAAGAAGTTTCAGCTGTCTCAGAGCAGTGTTAGTCGGTTGGCAGACAGGTGGGGAAGGGTGGAAGGATGTGGTTACCACCTCGGAGCAGCACCAACCAGCAGAGATGCTTTGCTGCGTATCCCAGACTCAGCAGTGACCACCAAAGATCAGCTCACTCTCCTGTGAATGAAACATCACAACTGTTGATAACAGGATGCATTTCAGTTGGGTTCCTCACTTGCCACCAGCCTTTCACTTTTTTTTTTTTTTTAACATATAAACCATCAGCTTTATAGGTGAACAACTGCCCTTGGGAAATCTTAATTTCCATTCTCGCCTTTGCTGGTGTACCAAGCATATTCTAGATGGTAAATTGTGATGGCAGGAGAGAGGCAAGATGAGAAGGCAGTGAAATAGGCAATTATTTTTACTTCCTTTTCTCTTACGCCTGCGAGGCTCCAGATTAGCAGTCCCTCTGTAGGCGTGTTTGGAGGCTCCTTAACTAGTATTTGGGGGCAGATCTGCAGAATTTGTTGATTTCTCTGTAATTGACTTGCAAGGTGATCTAGCGCCGGCAGTTTAGCAGAGGCCCGGTCGGCCCCAGAGCTCTCATTTTGTCACGAGCCCCTGAAGCGCCCGCTCATCGCTGCCAGCACCTCCCCTCCTCTGCCAAAGCTCAGATCCCCCAAGCGCAGTGGAGGGAGCAGACCTGCCAGCCGAGCCGCTGCGCAAATGGGACACTAATGGTTTGCGAATGTGAAGATGGTTAACTGATCTGTGCATTCAATTAAGATGGGTTTCTCAGTTAACAGGCACCCTGGGAAGAAATGAGTTACTTTCATTTCTAGGATTATGAGCACTTAATGAAGAAAACATATCAGAATTCTGCCTGTGTTGCATGAGATAACCCTAAAAATGCAGCACGGATTTTCAACTTACTCGTCTAGCAAAAAACCTTGCCAGGTGAGAGGGAGAAATCGATGTGTGTGTGAATTTTCTTGCAGACAGGCTCACAGGGCTGAATGTAAAGTGGCATTGCGCACAAAGTTGAATGTTACTTTATGCTTGTCTTGAGGTCTATCGCTTTGCTCGTGACTTGCCTATTTAAAATTATAATTCAAAACATAATTTAAATAATATTTACCATATTCATTTTGCCAGACTTACAGTGTGAGCAGAACATCCAAGAAAGATGGATGTATCTGACTGCAGGCAGAGGCTTGGCTATCTGATGTGTATATGCAAAATACAAGCTAAGCCCCAGCCAGTAAAAATCAGAGCAGCTTCAGAAGAATTGACAGAACAGTTCTGCTTTACATTCATTAAGGAACTTGGACAAAGTGAATTTGAAATGAGTTTATGCTGGGCCTAAGTGACTAATGCATTTAGAAAAAGCAAGGAAAATATACATATTTCACACTAGTATTCTACTGATCTTACTGAGAAATGAGGGGGATGTTTGTAGGGATGATGCTTTATTTTAGGGATTTCCCTTTGTATTGCGGACTGGGGAGGTATTGCTGTGCACTATTAGCAGTTGCAGCTAAGCTGAGCCAGCAGCTGCTTGTGTCCTGGTGACCCACAGCCTGGGGAAGGCCTCGTTCTTCAAAGGTGCCGATGGGATGAGGAGCTGGAGTCTTTCATCCTCATCTTATTTTTTTGCAGAGACTGAGGTACTATGTAGAAGTTTTAGCAAAAGCAGTGAATGATGCTTTCACCTGGGAACATCAGCCATTTGTGCTATTTGCTAGCAGGGCACAATTTGTTCAGAATAACACCTTACAGCTGAACCTGCTGCTGCCAGAACAAATAGCCAATATTGAAGGAATCTTTCTATTAAGCTTGCAGTCCTCACTTGCAGTCTGTGTTATTCTTTAAGGAGCTGGGCAGGAGTTTTGACACCTATAAATGAGGGAGGAGGCCTGGGCTCCATGAAAAATAGAGTCCTGCTCTTGAGAAAGGCAGCTGGAAAAGGGGGGAGCAGGTTGGGAAGTGTTGACAAGGATGAGTCTCTTCTAAAGTCTAGAGGAGGCAGCAGGCTGGGAAGCCCACTTGTTTGAGTTTAGTCTCAGAAGATTGCTGCCAGGCAAAAAATAAAAGTGAGGTAGATTTGGTTTAGGTGCTGCACTGAGTACACTTGTCCCTTCTGGCAGGAATTACTAAAGATATTTTGCTTCCAGTGCTGCATTGGTCAAGATCATTGCAGTGACTTTGGATGGAGGGAGAAAGTAAGTTAGAATTATTATAAGTCTGCTCTACCCTGACCGTTTATCGATGTGTCATGCCATATTACTCCTTTCTTGTTTACTGACCTCCTCATCAACTCACCTTGCTTAATTTATTAGTTTCGGTTAAATTACTTTCACATACAGGTAATTTTCATTTGACCACCACTCAGTACTCCATTTGATTAAAAGAAATAAGGCACGTAGGCTACCACCTAACAAAAAAAAAAACAAAGTGAAAAAAAAAGAAAAAGTCATGGTTTGCTGTCGTTTACAAATTACCAAGGAAAGCAGTTAATGGGCATTTAGTTTGGTCCTGAGGTATGGCTAGTCAGTGCATATAAGGCAAAAGCAATAATGCACATTTAAACAAGCTTGAATAAGGCTTCTTTAACTATTGAGCCTAACTCTGAAATCTCCCCCGCTGTGTGCCATAAGTTGCTTGTAGGCTTGTTCTAGAGAGTAATAAGTATTGTTGTTTAGCAATTGTGTTGTTGAAATTCAGCTCCACTATGTCTGACAGTATTTATCTAAAATACTTTCCCTGGTGCGTGCTCAAGTTCCAGTAAACCGTGTCTTATTGTGCGACCTTTTCATTTTCCAGTGAAAAGGGATCAGCTCGTCAGATAAAAGCTACAAGCCGGAGTACAGGAAAAATGCGTGCTCAGAAAATCCGAGCATGATTGAAAACAAGATGTGTTAAATCAATGCAGTTTATCGCCTGCCTATTCCTGGCAATTGCTGTTCTAAGCTCATTCTGAGCACACACTAGATGATAAAAGTATAGTGTCACAGTGCTCACTGGGGTGTGAGGGCAGGGAAACATGTTTATCAGACAGGCTGGTATGATTTTTTTTTTTACCCTTGATAACAGTTATTGTCAAAATTTTTCTGAAAAATATCCCGAGTGGTTACCGAAGCAGGTGATATAACTGCTGCTAAAATCAGAGAGCACTGAGAGCTCTCCAATTATACATTTCTATTTAAATGTTACAAACCAGCAACTAACAAACCTGTTTTAATTTTAAACAATTTGCTGCATCACCAAGGGTGCAGCCAAAATGGTCTTTCTGCTTTTGAGTGAGTAGCCTTGTTGCTCCTGCATGTAGACAAATCAAAGCCAATGTTTAGAAACAAAGATGTTTGGAAACTGTTGTTTTCTCAAGGGATTTGAGCTTAGTTATGACAAGGGATTACAGATTTAAATTAAACCTCAGAGGAGGTCAGTCTCTTTTGAGGATGCCATGCTCACTACACCTAGGCACGATTCATCTCGTTTTTGTGATTCAGGTCTACCTATTATCTTCCATGAATCTCCTAGACAGAGGTTTTGGATGTGATAGCTGGTGCTTTTAACTATTGAAGATTCTTTTTGCTCTGACCATGGTACACTCGTACAACAGAAGCCTACAATTTTGAGAAACAGACAAAATTAGGCTGAGGTGCTTTATACATTGTACATTGCAGAATCCGAGGAGTCCATGCAAAGGAAAAATGTTGAAAATAAGCATATTAAGAAATGAAAGAAAAGGTTACATGAGGTGACATTTTAGCATTTCCTATGGTATATATCTGCATCTGTTTCTGAGCCAACAGTTTAAAAATAAATGCAGTGTCTATTTTTTAAATGCTTTTAAGTAGACCTAAATATAGACCTTATAGCTAACCTTCGGCACCCATTATTTTGAATCTTGGCCTCTAAGCATTTTTGTGCTTTTGTGTGTGAGTACACAGTTATTTAAAAGAAGCAGTAGTCCATTGAGATCTAGCCATTTTCAGTAAATTTTTTGCTGCATGCTTATGCATTACCAGAATGTGCCTGACATATAGGAAAATATTCACATGTAAATGCTTTTTCTAATGACTGCTAAAGATGCATCAATTAACCCAGATGACTAGACGAAGTGACCAACATGCATTAATTTCCTTCTGGCCCTCTCTATGCCTATCCCCAGTGAATTCTACCAGCCTGTTCTGAAATTGGGATGTTTAAATTCCAGTACCTGAAACTGGATTCTGTCTCAGACTCCCTTAAATCCAAATCATCCCCATTAGACAAGAGGTCAGCACAGTCAGAGGCAGAAGAAACTCTGAAGCTCACAAATTGTTTGACTTTTTTTTTCCCTAGCCAGGCTGAAGGTTGCTAAGAGTGAACATTCAGAATTAATGTCTTTTGAGAAACCAACACATGATCCTTGCTTGACAGATCCAGTAATTTCATTCCTTAACTTTCATTAAAAAAGTTGGGCTCAAGACATGCATTTCGTGCATCTTCAGCACCCCCACTGGCTGTGGAGAGTGGGCCAAGTGGACAGTGAACGTCTCCTCTGGTTCTTATTTGCTGGACAAAAATTGTTATCAGGAAGAAAATATCACGTTGTCTATCATATTTGTAATAACTCTAATGAACACAGTAGAGCTGCCTCAAATGCTGGCCTATTGCATCTTCAAGTAAACAGCAATCACTAGGAAAACTCAAGAGATCTGGGTGTTAGATTTATTATTTGACTCGGCTCTGCATTTTTCTTACTGCTTGGTACACATACTTCTGTTTGGACATAACATGCCAATAAAATACAAGAATTACATTTTGAATATAGCAATCTCTTTCTATTTCCCATTAAAAATATTACATCGTGCCAAAGTTTGATTTTAAAAATGGAAATTCAATGCACAAGAATACGTTTAAGTGAGGGAGTACTGAGACGAGAAAAGCAAGGAAATTCTGAGTTAGCACTGGAAGGGCCTTTCTAGCTCCAGCCTTTCTGTGCAGGCCCTCGCTGTCCCACCCACTTCCGTTTTCCGTTGCTTGTGGGAATAAACACTCCAGGGAAACTCAGTGGAAAGGAAACTTTATAAAAAGCAAGACAAATTCACAACAGCAACAAATAGCTCAAATGCTTGCATGGTTTCATTTAACAATCTTTAATTAGCAAAGGAATAGCCTTTGCAGGGAGATTTGGGAGATCTGCAAAACAGACTTTTTTTCATTTGATGATGGGGTTTTGAAGTGTTTTTTTTTTTTTTTCTTGCTGTTCTTGTAAGGCAGGCAAAAGAGGCCACTGGGCATGGTGGGAAGGGTTTGCTTACAGCATGCCGTGTCAAGATCTTGCTTTGTAGTATCATCCATTGTTAGTATTGCTGTACTACAGGGTCTTAGCAAGACACATTGGCGCCGGGAGTTTGTCCTGTCCTATCGCAGGCAGCTATCTCCCAGAGTCAAGAACTTGTTTTTGTGAGGCAGCAGCTTCTAGCAAAAATCACCCAGAGCCTAGAGGCTGAAGCTGCAGATGTTAGTGAAGGCAAATGCTGGACCAGCTCCATGGCAGGTTCTTGCCTCTCCTTGTAAAGTCCACGCTCAGTAAAAGTGGGGAATCAGAAGCCAGAGCCTTTCATGAGACTGCTCTCATTTGGTGCCACATGCACCCTGCAATGCTGTTTCTCACCATTGTAGAAATACAGACAAAAATACAGATTAGAAGGGAAAAGAGATGATGGTAGAGGATGACATCTGAGCTGCTGGAGGAGTGTCTGTGTGTTTGGAAGAAAAGAAGTCCTTAGCTGCCCTTGATTTTCTTCAAAATGTTCATTCTCTGTGCCTTCAAGTGTTCTGGCCCAGTTTAATTGCTGGGCACAGACATTTTCAATCTGTTTCTGGCCTTCATTGCCATGGCTGTGCTGCAGCTTTTTTCTGTGGAGTTCTTCATAGTCTTTTATGGCTATGAGTTGTTGAGATGCATAAACTTGTGTGTCTTGGCCACTGAATCAACTTCTATTTACGTATTGGTGAAGATTCTCTTATCAGGCAGGACAAACCCAAAACACCTATGCTGAAGCTCCCAAAGCCCCATGTGTTTGACATTATCCTTAAGGACTTGAAAAGTCACTAGGTCTCCAATTCTGTCATAGGACCAAATTTAAAGAACATGGATTTTTGTACCAACAACAGTAGTGTCAAAGAATCTTCTTCCATGCTGTTGTTTTAGCCACAGCCTGAAGCCATTATAGCACTACACTTCTGCAGCTCATTCTTACCTTCTTCAAACTCTCCCCTATGATGCCTCTATCTTCCCGTGAAAACCAAAAACTCTGATGCACCACAGGAGCAAGAAGTGTGGGACATTTAATTCCCATGTGTAGCCCCTCCCTGGGAGTTTCACTTAAATCAATAACAACCAGATTTCTCATCTGGAATTGGGACTGACAGACCTGTGGACATAAGGCCAACTCGTTTGTAACCTTCAGTCTTTTGTAGTATCTTTTCATTTCTGTTATTTGAGCCTTTAGAGTCCCTTCTCTCTTCTTGCAGCCTTTTCACTGGAAAAGCAAATGGGAAGTTCATAGGTCTAAGTGCTGCTTTCTCATTGGTTTTGAGTCAAACAGAATGAAAAAGAAACAAGGGATGAAAAATAAAAGGAATAAATGAAACCATGAATGCATGGGAAAGAAATTAACTGGATATGGTTTACGTTTTGAAATATTTCCATAATGCTTCTATGTAGTGTGTGTTTATTTTTCTTTGAATAATAATGTTAAAATGTGTCTAATTCAATTACTCTCTGCCTTTACTGAATGGGTTTTCCTTGGTGAAGAGTTCTCCTACACTACTCCAAGCTACGAATTCCATATGATATTTGAACAGGTCCTTTTAATTGCTGATATTAAGTGTCGATCATTCTGCTGTAAGTTGGCAGCGTGGCCAGGGAAGCACATTCCTCTCTCAGATACATCAGACAGTCATTCAATTAACAACCATGGCTTTATTGACACAGTAGGAATTCATTATGTGAAATATTAAAAAAAAAGCCCTCCACTGAGTAGTTAAAAAAAAAAAAAGAAAAAGAGACTTTTTAAGGTGGTGGATTATCTACATGCAGTTATTAAAATTATTCATGCAGAATTTGAAATTATAGTTATAGCACAAATATTTTTCTCAAAGGTATAAGCAGCATTCCTGTTGAAAAATAGGTTGGACTTCAAAAAGATGAATATAATGTACGCATCCTTATTTCCATAGACATTGTGCATTTTCTTGATTAAAAACCTTAGATTTTAGGAGTTATGGCTTTAGACTTGCTGCATAAAGAGCTTCATGGCTTGTTCTGTTAGAGTCTAATTTGAAAGAAAGTTCTTCCTCAAGGGTTTAAGAAGTAATTCATAAAATGGTAAGAATAATAAATATTGTGCCTTAACTCACACACTAGGATAGATAGACAGATTTTGTTCACCTGGGTGTAATTTTAGCTAATTCACACAAGAGACAGGCTGGAAGTTTATTGTTTGGAAGGAGAAAAATGGCTTAAATCTTGTATTTGCAAAAATGATTATATTACCTTAAATGAAAATGCTACCCTATTAATGGCTTCAATAAGCTTTGCATTTGGAAAAGTATTTTAATAAAAAGTTACCCGAAGTTTACTGCAACTTAAAATATGTAAGTGAGGGAGAAGTACTTACTTTGATTTATATGTCTTTTGGAGGTGTAATTATTGGCTTTTTACTCACCTATGTAAAACAATGTACTTTTGTAAATGGATTTCTGGCCACTTTACTCCTTTTTTTTCACATAAAAAGTAAGCACTGTCAATCAAAGAATTTTAAGGTTTATTTCCTCTTTAGAAATGATTGATAGCCTTTTAGATTTACAAGTTGACAAGTTAAAGGGTTCTATTGGTATAATTATGTACTAAATTCACAGTCTTTCAATTTAAATGTCCTTTTAAAACCGCAAGATTATCATACCTGTATTTTGAAAAGTGGGCCAGTCAGTTTGGGTTGGTATACAAATTGCTTCCATTAGCCTTGGGACCTATTTGAATTTAATACACCTTTTTAAAGTTAGTAGTACTTTCAATAGTACTTTTAAAATTTAGGGTAATGGGAATGCATTTTAAGTACAGTATGTGTTAGCTTGTTTTTAATATATGGATGTCAAGAACACAAATAGAGAATTTGTATTCCTTATTGATTCTTTTTTTCCAATCAAGGAAAAAAAACTACTCTTTGAATTAGAGCACTAGGAAATGTGTTGTAGTGAATGGGCTTGAAAGGCAGAAACCAGCCTCACACTCACTGGAGACAAAACCTTGCATGAACCTGGTATCTCGCTTGTACATTAACTGCCATGAACTGGCTTTTCTGCAATGCCAATTTTTTCATTGGTGATAATGATATAGGAACTGGTGTGGCCTCAGTGCAGAACTTGGGTTTGAATGTTTAAACAAGACTCTTTTCATGAGATATGACTAATTACCTTTGACTTGGATTATAAATGAGATGAGGAATGAAGGATTGCTCTCGTGTGGTTCAGGCAGCTAAAATTTCTTTTTTAAATATATATATATTTTTTTACTCTAAGATTGCAAGGGTTGAACAGCTATAGACCAACGAGTGATATTTGACAACTACTGTTTAGGACCCACTCTTGCGGATTGCAGCCTTCCACACCCTCTCCCCACGAAGTACATAAAGTAAAGCTTAAGCTATGTGAAGCAGAAAGTTTTCAGCATCTCTCAGAGGATACTAGATGCCTTGTGAGATTGGACCATAAAATTAACATTTTTTTTGGTCATTTAGTTCAGAAGATACTCACAGGAAATACTCTGTGGATTTCAAATGTGTTGAATGTGTGGGAAGATATGAGAAAATGACTACTGTCTCTAGGGGAGATTTCAAAACTGTCCTCCATTTATAATATTGCAAAATTTAGTAACTACTTTCCCAAGGGATGTAAGGGGAAAGTGGCCATAAACTAGACTGAATTAAAGAAGAAACACATTTGAACCATGCAAAAATCTTCTAACATACTTAGGTTGCTCAGGAAACTAATGCCTCCTATTTATTTGAAAATAATAATTTCAATGAAACAATTTTTTTAAAAACTGGACTGTTTTGTGAGATTGTTTATGGAACACCAATTAATTGAAAACAAATCAGGGACAAGATATTACTAGCATGGCAACAATATGTTCTGGCTAACACTTTTTTATGTTAGGAGCATGAAAAAAATGTGCTGTTCCCTTAAGAGGTGTCATGCTAAGTGAGACTGGTGGAACTGTGGAATGAGCTGCATCGAGCCATATAAGAGTGCTTACACAAAATGAGACTGGGAGATACAATTTGATCCTAAATCTTTTTGCATGAATCAGATGGCATCAATCAAGACCCATATTAAAGTTCATAAAAAAACATAATGTAAGGTGCAAGATATATCCATAATTTCATAGGCTGAGCTTGTGCAAAAAGTCTTTGTTTTTTATTATAAGTCGAGGCAAAATACGACTCAAAATGACCCAAAAATGAAGAAAAAACTCGCAAGACTCTTAGGTCTCCTTTCCAACAAAAAAAGAGTAAAAACAGAAAATATCATATTGTTAAAAAAAAAAATGAACTAAAAAAAAATTGATAACAAATTGCTGTGGAAAGTTTCATTGTCTCTATTGGCATGGGAGTGTCATGATGCACTGTTGTTTAGAGATGCTTGAAAATGCTTGACTCTTGTTCACCAAAGCACTTAGGAAATTTTTAGCACATGTTGAAGTCTCACTAACATCTGAGTATTAAAGTGGTCATATGACTGGAAATATAGATAGGAGGTCATTCGATGCAGTCCCCTGTAATTACAGGCAATCATACAAAAAACATAATATGCTTGAATTTGCTTTGCTGAAAGCAAATGAGTTTAAATACGGGCTTACAGATAAGCACGTGCATAAAGGCTTGGCACAATCAGAGCTTTGATGAATGCAGGCAGGCCAGCTTTTCCATGAAGATTCAGGTGTTTTACCTCTACTCTTTCTCTCCTCAAGTTTACCTCTATTTTACTGGGCAAGGAGTAGGGAAAGATGAACTAAAAACATAGATGAATTCTTTTTAAAATCATTAGGTCTTTCGGAACGGTTTAGTGTTCACTGGGACCTGAGCTGGGCTGCTGAAGTCAGTAGAAATTACGTTATTTACTTCATTTTGATAAGTGAAAAATAAAGCCTCCACTGAGACAAATGCCTGTAGTTTACAACAAAATTATACATGTAATTGCGCATGCAACGTATAAAATGTGTGGTAGAATCTGGAACAAGATAGACTACCTTATAGTTACTTCTTTTGTCTTCCCATCACAAAGGACCTTCTTTCAAACATGAAAACAGGAAAAAAGAAACACTGTGAATCATGAGATGTAAAGCATTTATCAATTTAATTTCATCATGACTTTCAGAAACAATAAGTGCTTTTCTATTTGGAAGATGTATAAAAAGTCCCCAAGTTTTGCAGCAACCTTGTCATACAAGGTGAAGGTTTTCACTGCTGTTTGAACTGAAGTCTCAGAACCCACCTCAAACAGTGTTTCAACCAAGACTTCATAGTCTGTTCTGATTTCAGTAAAAGGAGATTTTACTGTGATCCTTGCTTGGTCTGACAAGGATGTAACAATACCAATTGTTACAGTGCAATGGAGCCTGCTTGCTATGCATTTGTCACATCACTATGTTGCTTGTTGTTGTTTCAGCTCTGAACGAACCCACCATTGACTATGGTTTCCAAAGGTTACAGAAGGTTATCCCCCGGCACCCTGGTGACCCTGAACGCTTGCCAAAGGTCAGCACAAAGTTTATTATTTTCTTAAATATGGCAAAACTGTTTACTGCATGTTTTTGTTTGAAAGTAAGCCCTTTTGAATTTTGTGCAAGTCTCTCTGTAAATGTAACGGTTCAGATTTGGTACTCAGCCCAGTTAATCTGAAGGAGAGGCATGACCAATGAAGCCCATTCAAGCAGTTTTCATTACAACCTTTATGAGACTTCTGTGACTGTCTGAGTCACCGCTGACTCAAACAGCTCCTGCCTTACTGAAAATCAAATCCTACTCTGTCTTCTGAATTGCCTTATAAAGAACACAATTTCAATCGGTATTTTGGAACTTGAGCAGCTTATTCACAGCAGAATGATGCTTCTCAGTTCTAGTATCACAATAGCACCATTATAATTTTGAGTTCACCATTGATAGTAGCAAGTAATATGGGTCTTTAGTGAATATGTGTCTGGTGCTGCTGCGCCAAGTGTTGGTTTAAGATAATAATAGTAGTATACTGATTTATTTCAGGATCTCTGAAATAATTAGAGCAGTGTGTAGTGAAGTGATTTGGTGTTCGCTCACATTAAAATAAGTGGGAGATATTTTATTGAAAAACTGGGAAAAGTAGTTTATGTGGCTTCTAGTTCTTCTGTGAACATGCTGTCTAGGTCTGCACTCACATCAGTTCTTGCTGCCTTGCCATACTGTACTTTCACACCATCTTGCTTGGGAAGATTTCGTGGAGAAAGAGTGGAGGTATTTGAAAAAGCATTGCTCATTGTTTCAGGTCCAGAAACACTGAGTGCATGAGCCACCATAACTGTGTGTGACCAGCTGCCACCATGCACTGTGGCATGGTGGTACACTCTAGCATCGTGGCTGTTGGTGACTTAGTGCCTGGGCAGCCAAATAGGCCAGGTGCATGTTTGAAGAGCACTGCCTTTGAGTTATAGAAAGGAAGATATGAATTTGTAGACCTGAGACACAGAACAGTGCTTTAGCTGATAACTCAGGCTGGATCCCTCAAATAATGCATGGTCAGTGTAGCCTTTGTGACTGAGTAAATCTTGTGAGTTTTCTTCTATAGCTTCCTAGGCTTTCATAGCAATTGTCGTGGACTTTAATTAGTTAATGTTTCTGAAGTGTTTCTAAGGTGAGAAGAGATCATGAACGCTGTAACTTACTTTATTTCTTAACGAAAAGAAATTCAGTATGTGATACTTTTTGCAGGCATGCTACGTATTTTTTCTTTGCTTAGGAAAGCTGTAGGCTGTGGTTTTGGGGTTGGTCATGTGTCGTCCTTTCCACTTACAACCAGAGAAACATGCTGTCCTGGAGAGTTGCATTCTACATTGGCTCTGTTCATCCTCCTCAAGCTGTCCCTTTCTCTGACTTTTGGACAGATTTGCAGTAGGACTTTGTAACACAGCTTTCATAGGTTGTCAGATTTCCCTCCAGAGGTGCAATCCTTTCCAAATAAAGAGAGCAACCTTCTGGAGTGGATCTTGTGATGTATGTAGTGCCTCTGCCACCAGATAAGCACATGGAGAGAAATTGTTCCTTAGAAAATTAGTGACCAGTCTTTATTATGCACCAGATATCTGCAAGACCAAAATAAATGCTGCAAATTTTCCCTGAATCCAGTATTCCAATTGACTCGTAGATGTTTGTGGCTTCTGTTTCTAAATGAGGAAATTCAAGTAAAATGCTACTGAGCAATTCCAGGTTGGGTTATGCAGCTGGGTGCTGTAATGCATCACTGATTTCCACAGGTATTGGGCTCCCTTTCAGATGCCCATTGTGTTGAGGGAGTCTCAGCAATGTGGGTTTGTTTGTTGTTTTTGGTTTGGGCTTTTTTTTTTTTTTTCCCCATTTAGACGAAGACTGTCCCCACACAAATAACCATACGTTTCTGCTGTCTAGTGTCTTAAGACATAAAAACATGCAGAGGAAAGCTTCATGTAACTCCATATCCTGACTCCAACATTTATCAGGTATTTATGGATAGGGTATGAGAAAGAGGATTATCACTGAGTCATCTGTCCCCTCATATATCCTCTTGGCTTAATGTGTTTGTTCTGAGTACATTTTCAAGATAGATTTTCAAGTCTTTAAATCAAGAGAAACTGTATTTATACAGGCAGAAGTACAACTGATGGCCTAAAAGAAAAAGTTACTGCTTAAAGAACTGAGCAAACTTTGGGAAGAAACTTATATCTTTATGCAAGGTTGGAGGGATGATAAGGATTTTTTTTGTCTTTGGGTAATTCCTTGTGTGCAAGCTCGAAGGTTGGACCTCAAGTTCAAGACTCATTAATATGCCACGCACAGAGGCTGAATGCAGCAGGGGTTGGCACATGTCGACTTCAGCGTTTGAGGCACTGATGGTTCAATTCCCAGCATTGCTTGCTGGCTCCAGAATCATAATCAAGGACGCAGCAAGTCTGTGCTGGGTGAGCACTGCACAGTGCTCTTCCCCATGTCATTAAACCAGGAAGGGCTTTGGCAGTATTCCACTATAGACAATTCTCAGTGGCTACTTAGAAGAGAGTTGGAAGCCATATGGCTTCCACAGTGGAACCATGGGCAGAGAGGGCAAATGTGTGAGAGTCAGAGAATGAGGCAGCGGAGAGGAGAGCAGTGCTCAGAGATTTAAATATCCTTTCCTCTGTTTTCCCTATTGTGCTGCCAGTGCATCATCACTTTCTGTTTGTTGAAAATCTTATACTTTATTTGTTAAATAAATAAAAAAGATTTCTATAATTGCTCTTAAGTTTTGTGACCCTTATCCCTTTGAAATATTATTGATCAGTTAGAGTTATTTTAAAAATCAGAAATGCTTGTGTTCAAAAGGGCATGCAGTCCTTCCCAGGGACCAACGAGAGGATTCTGCTGTGTGAGTTATCCCTCAATCAAGGAGAATTGTTGAGGCCACCAGATATGTGTAAGCACATACTCTGCTCCAGAGCTTGGGAGTTAACAGCCATATTTGTGTCAACAGGCATTTCTAAAACCACTGGGGCTATTTTATAAGTTTGATCTCTGCAGGTTTAGAATCATTATTTTCATAAATCCTCAGTGACTATGCTTGGGATGAACTTCTTTGAAATGTTCCAGATATCTGCTGGAGGTAGGCAGAGAGATTTTGAATTATTTGTGTTTGTCTCTCCCTGTGCTTCAGTGGCCAAATTCTTGCACAGAGTGTCCTCCCATAGTGAGGAGACAGTTGGAAAGTAGAGATGTGTTTAAAGTAGGAATGTGATATACAGTTTGTGAAGAAAAAGGAGTGGGAGCTGATGTTAGCAGCTGGGCTATGGTGCTAAGCATAGGTAAGCGTCCTGTTCCCTTTGTGTACAGAGCAGATCAGGAAAAGCCACCAGTTTAGGCTTCTCACTAGCAGATGTGCATGTTTGTACACACGCACATGCACCGAGAGGAGAGACAAGTGGTACCGGGGTGGTGGGATTAGCACCCAAAGCTTGGAGTGAGATCAAGTACCAAGAGTGTGCTGGGTAGTACAGCCTTTCCTTTCTAATGCAGACAGGAGGCAGATCAGAGGAAACGAGAGATCTCTTGGGAGAAATGAGAAGAAATACCAAGATGTTAATGTTAAGAAATTGTATCATTGTCCTGGAGGATCAGTCTGCAGAATGCCTGCCTGTGGAGCTGGGGAGTAAGCCTGCACGTGTGTGCATTTTCTGTCTCCTGGTTTTGCATATGTGCACACACATACGCACGTGTTGTCGGTTCTTGCATACACAAGTGCAGTGGAAATCACTAAGAGTTCAGATCACAACAACATGTTAAATCTATTTAGCTTCATTTGTATAACCATCCTGCAATTCTTAAAATAAATCTCTGGCAGATACGTTGGTATTCTGCAATCTTGTTAGAACTCCACAACTATAGTTGTAAAACAGTTTCAACTGTGAGCTACATTTGAAACACATCCACCCTAAATGATTTAATAACAACAATTCCTCTTTATATGTAATTTCCTAGAATTTATTTGCCATTTCACCACTCTTACAACTCGTCACTTGTATTTAAATGAAGTGCATGATTGTTTGCTCTGCCTTCAAGAAGCAAGTCAGAGCACCGACCCACTCTGTGATCTGACGTCCTCTCCCTTCCAGTGTGCTGCTTAAGGCCCCTCCTGAAAGGGGCCTTTACTTCTAGTTTCTCGTCATGCAGATGAAAGTGGGGCCTCTCTTTCTAGCACACAGGGACCTTCTAGCCGAGCAGAGAGCACATGTAACCAGGCTCCACCTGCCCTTCGGCTCCTTTCCTCTGGTCAGCCATTAGACCCCAAGACATATCCCACCTCCTCATTAGGACGCTAATAGAAGACAGGTGGTTATTAGGAACCAGTGGCTGGCAAATGCAGTTGTCTTTTCCCTCATGAAATCCCAGAGATTTGCCCTTTATCCATCGTGACATGGGAATTGTTTATATTGCAAACAGAGGTTGTCTCTGAACGTGGGTGGGTTGGCCCAGGCTTGCTAGCTGAGGTTAAAATAGCAATGGAGACAAAGCAACTCAGGTTTGCTGCTTCAGCCAGACCCAGTGGAAATTCCCAAATGGATCTCCATCTGCTCACCCAAGATACTGTGTTTTCATGCTATTTTAACCTAAGTTAGTTAATTTGAGCTAAGGAAACATATCTTTGTTTTCTTTCCACCTAGAGTAACAAGGGGGTTGTTAGAAAACTTTTATACCAAGTATGGCCAGGAATGGGGAGCACGTGAAGGAGAGCTAATGGAATTCATCTGTATAGCAAGGAAGGCATGAGATGTACTTGGTGGTTCCTACACTGTACTGTAAAACTTGCAGGAAAGTGAGACCTGAGTTAAGGTTGGTATTATCCTTATTGGTTGGATTTTTTTCATTTCCTAAAAATCTGTGCATTTAGTTGATTGAGAGGCTTGTTTGGTTTTGGTTTTCAATTTATCCTATTGAAAATATTCAGGTTTCAAAGTTTTGGTTTTGAGCTTCAAAGCTATTGAGAAATAGTTGACCAAAATGCCTGCCGCTACAGTGGAAGTATCCTCCTCATGGGGTGCTGCATGTCAGAGGTGAAGGAGCAAGTCTGGGAATCTGCAAAAAGTACGAAATGAGAGAGCTGAGAGACAGATCTGCATCGCTCTGAAGGGCAGAGCCTCGTACAGCTGGCTGGCAAGGAGCCCTTTCCTTTGTGAAGGTCAGCAGTGTGCATACACATTTCAGTGAGTTTTCTTTATAAGTGGGTCAGCATTTACTCAGCAAATGATTAGAGCAGATGGTGTAATTTAGAATCTATGACAAAACTTTTAATAGATCAGGGCTAACACGATGACAAGGAGCTCTGTGTTGTTCTCCATTCCTGATTCCTGCATTGCCTTGGGGTAAAAATCGTGTCTGGGATTGGATTTTCTAGACTACTCATTCCATCTGAGCAACTCAAACCACTTGTTTGAGCATCCTGTACAAGTGATCCTCACCTTTCTCTATTCCTGTATCCTTTGTTGTTACTATTTTAAAATACAACAATGAATTGATGGAGGCAGGATGGCACTAAACAGGTAAACACGGTCCCTTCAAAGAGCAGAGCTTTGAAGGAATAAACCACAGTTTGCGGAAAGTAACAAAGGCTGCATTTGTGTATTTTGCTCTGTGGAGCTGAAAATATCTAGTAAATTGATCCCGTGGGAGTAATAAATACACATTACTTTATCTTGTACTTCATGTCCTATACCCCTGAGCCTTGATAGAACAACACCACTTAATAGACTTAAAAAAAGAGTAATTACAGTCATTGGTTGTGTGATATTTCAGCCCTTCCAGCCCTGCCTGACCTTCTAATTTAGCTCACCGTGTCTAACTAATGCATTTATATTCATCTTTTATGAAGCATGTGTAGTACAAAATTGGCTTTGCAGCCCTTAGCAAGCTGTCTTACCAGGTTTAGGATCTGGTTAGTACGGTGTACGGTATAGCATGTGTACATTTACAGCAGAATCTAGCATGCATATGGTTCTGATCAACTATTACTTTTTATCCTTTTGGAAATAATAAAAAAAAATTATTCCACTTCATCCCCCCCCTTCCCTTTTTAAAGCTTTTATTCATTGCAGCATTATTTACAGCTAAACATGCAGGCAGAAAGATGCAAGCATTTTTAAAATGATTACCACTAATGTTCCTACCTGTCAGAAGTGCTTAAATTTTCCTGCACTTTGTCTAAAAACTTAGCACTTTTACCTTTTAAGAATTACAAATTTATAAGATCTTACTAGGCTGATTTACAAACACACCTGACAGTTTATGATGAATGATGTGGCAAAATGTACAATATGTTTCTCTGTCATTTCTGTGCATGTATATATTAAGAAGAAGATTAAGAAGAGAGAACCCCCCTCTGAAAGAAACCCGTGAGTTAGAGAGCACACGGAGAAATCTCTCCTGTGTTTCCTCATAACTTCCTGCTCACTTCACTCATCCAGTAGAGCACAATTGTTCTCTGTGCATTTTCTTCCACCATATGGTATCCTCATTACCATACACTAAGGGTCCATATGGGGAACTTGTGAAGTGAACTGTATTCATTTTAACTGCCAGATGAGCAGCCTTTTGCTTTGCAAGCTTAGCTTAAGTCATCTGCTGTCTTTATGTTGTTATGGCAACACAGCACCAATAAAAAATTCTAATCTACTGTAAGTGTCTGGGATCACAGTATTTTAAATGCTCGCCGTAACTGTCCTGTAAGTGAGGATGTTTGTTCTTTTAGTATGACAAAGGGTTATTGTCTATTCCAGCAGGTGGCAGTAAAGAAATTTTCTTTTTTAACCTTTTTTTTTCCCCCAAAAACCAAATATATATATTTTTTATCCCTCCTATCCCCTCTGTGTTGAAAAGTCATACAACTATACACCATGGTCAGTCCTCTGTGTTTTCTGGAATTTCTGATGCTCAGGACAGAATTGCAAGCGAGGCTTTTAAGTCGCAACTCAAATACTAAAGATAGTGAAGTATGAAACTGTAGTGGCAGCTCATGTTCTTTACCGACAGAGACCTGGGCTCAAGTACCACTTCTCCAGGATTCAGAAGCCTTCATGTCCTTGCAGCTATTTCTTTTTCAGAGTTGCTCCGTTACATTTCTAAACTCCTGATTCAAACACAAAGCTAATTAGGAGTATCTTATCATAATGGAAGTAGGCAGCAGCATCCTTAAATATAAATCATTTTCACCTCCGCAGGCCACATGATACGTTGCATTTCTGTCTCTCTGTCTGTATTGAAAGTGAATGTTTGTAGTCTCAGTTCATCAGTTCACATTAGCCTCATGCTGAATATTTAAACACAGAACAATTTGAACACACCATGAAGAGAGACAGTGACTGCACTTTCACTTGGAACAGCAAGGGCTCATCTAATAATAATTTAGTAAATCAGCCATTTAGTGGCTCAGTTGTACACTACATTGTGCCAAATAATATTCAGTTCAACTGTATGCTGGTAAAATTGAAATTCAGACTCCAGTCACGTGGAGTTTCTTTGCTCAATGGAGAGATGAAATGGAAAATCACCCTCCCAATAGACTGTTTGAATGTAGTGATTTATCAAAAATATAGCAGAGTGACAGTATAAACAGGGTTTGGTCGTATGTGCTACTATCTATTCTAATTAGGCTTTTTATTGGTTTAGTTTCTACTACACAGATTCTATGATAATTCAGGAATTGCATTTACATCTCCAACTTATTGTATATACAAGAAAAGAGCAGATAAGCAGAATTATTGCATACTTACTGTCCTTTAAGGCCCAGTCCTGCGGGAAGTGTAGCTAGACCATTACCGCTGTGTTTCCAGCCCTGACTCTCGAGGAACACCATGCTCCTGGGAGCAATGGAGAAATGCAGCTGCTGCCTTTCCTCATCATGAGGTGCCACGTATGTTACTTCATAGCATGAAGGCAGTATCAGATTAATTTCTTTTCCCTGTTTAAGGCTATCAGGATTTGTAGGAAGTGACAATCTTAGATTAACTGTTATAACTGGAAAAAAACAGACAAGGCACACTTGCTTCTTGCGTGCTGACTATACCTTTTCTTGCCTGTATCAATGGCTCTAATAAAAGATATTACCTCAGCCTACAAACTTGCCTTGGTTGTAACCACAGACCATTGTGAATTCAGCCAAACAGCTACATGATAAGGCCGTCTCTGATGAAGAGAGGGGAGAGAGAATATTTTCCTAGAAAGTATGTTGTGAAGTTTAATTGGTTCCCATTAAATTGGTGCTTTGAGATCTTTGAATGCAGGGCATTGCAGAAGTGTGAAGTAATGTCTATAATCTCACCTACAGTTTCCACTTCTAGCCTAGCTTGAGGTGTTATGCAGTGGTTTACGTGGTGATGTAAAATGTGATTGCGCTGTATTTCTCACAACACAGTCCAATTGAGCAGCAGAAAAAGCATCCTCCTAACCATCATGATGCCATTTAGCAAGGAGTGCTGCAAGCAATAGGATGCCTGTTGTCGTAATTCTTCTAAGAAATAGAGAGCTTCACAATCTATACTTAACTGCTGACACTTGAAAACTCAAACATTTTGGTAAAATGAATCAAGCAGTAATGTTTCTTTTATGAGACCTCCTCATGGGAAGGGAAGGTTTGGCACCATTTGGAGATCAGGCTCAGTGATCCATCATAGCAAAGTCAGCTGTCCTGGCGCGTCTCATAGGTCACTCGATCGAACTGGTGGCTCTTACAACTATATTATTGCTTATGGAACAGTAATTGAGGCTCCATGGTTAAAAATTACCTGGTCTAATAGGCAGTGAACAATTTGCACTCAATACAATTATAAGCCAAATCATTCATTTCATAACACTTGGACTAATTTATTTGTTGACCTTTTAATATCCATAGCTCTTCAGTAGTATTAACTGCAACTCAGACAAAATCTCTTGTTCATTTTACTTTCATTGATTTTTTTTTCCATTGAGGCAATAACAGTTGTTTGAGTACAACCTTTTCTTTCTGTTGTAAAAGTCAATCATGTAACTTATGTGGATATAACTCAACTGGACTGAAATGTCCTCTAAGTACAATAGCAAATAATCTCATGCTACTTGTATAAATGCAGACATGCATTTTAGCTTTGTTTTAAAGAATGTTTTAGAATATATTTCTGACCATAGATGACAAATGATATTCTTGCTGAGAAGAAAATGGAAACAAAACATAGAAACATTTTTTAAAGCCGTGCCATATATATGTTACTTTTTTTTTTTTTAATCATATATGGGAGATTTAAGACACAGAAAATTTGGAATTTCTCTCTGTTTATTTAGTTCTTTAAAATGAGCCAAGTGTCTTTACTGATAATGCTATATTCACAATTTCATGTGAACATAGCAACTTGTCTCTTGAAGTCCTAGCAGACAGAATAGAGATGATTTTTCCTATGTGAGTTTTGGACAAATAAAATGTGTGCAAAAGTATTATTTGATAAACCAGAAAGAAGTATTTTTAATGTTTTGATAATTTTCTTTGAATTTTATAGCTTTAAGCTAACTTGAGAGCTAAGAGTTTTTAACAATCAAAAAAGTTACTTAAATATTGATGTATTTTGAAAAATCAGCGGTGTATTTTGAAGCACTTGCATAAAATATGTTGGTGTAGTAACAGCGGTAATCTTTTCACTCACCACTGAAAAAGGAGCCGTAGATAGTGTAAGGTGGTGTATCTGCTTTTACATCGTGGAGGTATATCGAGAAAGATTCTGTTGTCACTGTGAAATGTTGGATAAATTTAATTTCGTACATTTAAGGTTATTCAACATTTGTACTTGCTTTGGATAATTTCAGTTGACTTTTTAAGGACAAGCATTGAAAAAAAATAGTATCAGGAGGAAAATATCAGTTGTTTCTGATTAAAAAAATAGTATTTTTTTTAGAATATATGCTAGGAGGCATTTCAGTGAAGTAGTCTTTCTGAGCTAAACCCTCTTTGTACAATAAAATACTGTAAGTCTTTTTAACACATAGTTATAAAATATAATTGTTACACATTTGGCATTTTATGCTTCCCTAGAAATAACCACTTGGTATCTGCACCTAATCTATGCTCTGTCTTTTTATTTCAATTGGGTCTGAAGTGGTCCTTCGTTGTAATGAGAATGCCCCTTTCAAGAGACTTCTTTTAATTATATCGATGATAAAATGTAAGTGAAAGTAGTCATTTGTAGAGGTTATGACTGAGCAGTGTTTTAACTGTAATACTAAAATCTACCTACGTTATTCCAGTCTCTATTTCAACATTTTTATGCACTCTCTCTCCACAGAACATAGTGGAGTATCATTGTAGGTCAGAATTTCAGTGTGTCTTATTTTTCAGTTTTCCTCCTACTATTAAGAGTAATCTGAATTCTCAGTTTCTATCTACTGTCACTTCCTACCTGAAGCGTACTATCCAGAAAATCTTCATTATTTGACAGAGTGACAGTTTCACAGATCTTAATAATATGCTGTCTTTCTTTTTTTCCTTCAGACTTCATTAAAACAAAATGCAAGGGATTTTTTAAATTAATTTCATGTACGTGAATGCATTTTTTTACAGAAAATACCTAATTTTGTGTACTTACAACTGATATTTATGTGAATAAAAGTACTAATAAAAAACGATTCTGAAAATTAAATTGACAAAACACATAAATACAATTTACATTTAATTACTAGATAGCTCTGCTGATTGAATTCAGATGACATTCTTGCATTGCAACACCAAACATAATTATATATCTTTAGAGTTATAAATGCAGTCAAGTGAATTATGCCACCCAATACATTCCAGTTTTGACCTAATGGAAGAACAATTTAATCGGGATACAACTTGACCTGTGTTTGGAAACTCCTTGTGCATACAAATGATAGGAAATAAATATCAGCCTATTTGGCAAGTAAAATGTTTTTCACTGTTACAGATACACAGTTGGGTATCTACATTGTATCATACAAACTGACGAAGAAAAAAAGTCACAAGCCATGCTTAATCTTTTTTAATCCCTAGTATTCTATGGAATTTTTCTAATGGGTACAAGAATATGGTCTACAGCATAAAACTTCTAAAGAAGCCTGTGCAGAATCTTTGAATGACAGTCTGAGAATGCAGTGTCTCTGTTCATTTTACCAAAATCTTTATAAGTTTGCTTAAGTCCAGACCCTTCAAATAATTTAAAACATTCTTCTTCTTCCATAAGGGCACTTTGACAACTTTCCAAAAATATAGGGGTATAAAATGGTCAGGAGAAGACTGTGAAAAATCTTATATATGCAAAACCAAACCAAAACAGAAACCTAAAAGTTCATTAAAACAATACTGAACATCTGCTTCAAAGTATTGTAGATACTAGTAGAAATGGTTTGGGGTAAATCTTCAAAAAGATTTGCCCAAGGCTCCTATCAGAGGTTGCTCCACACGTATTTCTTTGTATCTCTTGCCCAGGGATTGCAGGTGAATGTGGCATATAAGGGAAACTTAGAGCATGAAATGTACTTCTATGCCATTGTGGTCAACCTTCAAATTAAACGGGACAGAGGAATCTAATATTATCTATTGATTGTTCATATGTTCATGGATAAATCAGAAATAATCTTTTTGTAACCTAAACAGATGGAAATAGTATGAGTCGTAAACTGGTGAGATAGGGGAATTTCTGTAGAGAAAGGTGATGAAGAGTTTTTATCCATTGAATTGCATTTATGTGGACTTAAGCATTCACTATCTAATTTATAAATAATTTATTTTGTCTTCTAATGATTCATTGGATATGACAAACTGATTGTAGTATGAAAGATAGAATTTCGTAACTAAGGAAAAGGATGTGAGAAAAACTGGTCTTTGCATTGATGGGATAAAATGCTGCAACCTCTTGTACAGAATGAAAATGTATTTATTTTCATGATCTTCCTGTTTCAAACTAAGGGGATCTGTCCTTAGATTCTCACAGTGTGAGCTTGCAAGATTATCTGTGGGAAATGTTGTAGAAGATGCCAGAGAATTACCATTTACTCAATTTCTTAATGGGAGTTAGCGAGTCCCAAATATAACTGACAGCTACCAGCTACCAGTTGACGTGCTGTAGGATGTGAACAGGTATAAGAATAGAATGTAGTAATATCTATCAGTCCTACACTATGAGCATGGCCTCATGAGTTAAAAAGTTGACAACTCTGAATAGTTCCGGCTATAAATGCCTGTTTCTGGTGAATTTATCTGGGGCAATCAATATTGTAAACACATTTAGGAGAATCTAGGTTCTGCAGCCGTCTGAGGGATATAGTTGGAGAGCCACATAGTCACCATTGGCTAAAATCCCTAAAAGAGGTGATATAAGCACTGGCAGAGTGATTTTAGTTCTGTATATCAGCTTTCAGACATCCACTCTTCTCTCTTTGACTTAGAGACCTAACATTAGCAGAGAACTCCAGAGCTTTTAGCAACAGAACTGTCCAAATTAGGTGTCAGATGCTTCAGTTGATGGTGGGAGCATCCAGGCTCTTGAATAACAGTTTATTCAAAAGGTTATTCTAGTGCAACCATATTAATGCCAGCTTATTCCATGTTACTGTGTATCTAGATGAAGTGCACATCTGTGCCAGCTACTAATTCCCTTGCCATTGTTATGTGCCCATCATTGATGGAAATGAAGACCAGCAGCAAGAGTTATGTGGATTAAAAAAGTAGGCTGGTACTTTCTATTTGTGTCTAAGTACTCTAAATTAACAGGAGGATAATAGGAGTAAGATGGGAAACTTGCAAGGACAGACTTATAGATGATCACCATCATTTTGTTCCTTCTTTTGTCAGCAGTATTTCCGATGGAGGTTGTTTGAATAGGGTATGTTTTCTCCATTGCTATTCATCTATCACCTTTGTTGTTAAAAGGTGTTGTAATCAACAATTCTCAACATTTATGGCTAGATGCCTGCTCACATTTGCACTTCAGTGTGTGTTCTTTCTGCTGCCTCTCACAGGCTTTCTATATTTTATTTATAAGGTTGGCTCATTGTGGAGCAGGTGGTAAGGTCATGCATGACTGTTTTTAGTGCTGTAGAGTTAGGCTGTGATTTTCAGTTTGGGTGGAAGCTGATGAGACTACAATGGCTTGGAAAAGCTATGGTTCTAGTTTCATTGTAGACTTATTTTCTGGAAATTGCCATTGAAGTTCAGTAACAGGACCAATTCAGTGCACTACCATCCTATAGGCAGCGGTAAGCAGAAGGTTTTTTTTACCACTTAAGTGAACTATGTTGCCTTTCTCTCTCATTTTTCCTTCCTGTCTTTGTGATATGTATATGGTGTTTACTTCTTCAGAATGATTCAATTATTATATATGGAAACAATTCAGTTGTTTGTTTGCTAGAGAAATTTTCATCTCTATGTGAGTACAAATATCTTTTTAGTGAAATGGCTCTGTTAACTTATACTTCCCATTAAGCTGGCATAGTTCTCTCAGTTTTACAGCAAATGGAGAATCTTTACATTTTGAATGGCTTTTAGGAGTCTTTTATAAAAATATAATTGCTGAAGATGATACAATAATGCAGTGTTCCCTGTAAGTATGAAAAGATGGGAGGTGCTGGACAGTCTGAAACTCTTGTATACCAAGCTAAATGACTGGCAGTTTAGGTCTGTGGCATCCTTCTAAATGGCTCTCTACCTAAATGTTATCTTTGCCCTTACAGTTACATTTTATCTTTATCTTTTAAAATATAATGCATATTCAAATGCTAAGTTTACAGCTTAGTTCTGGTACATATCCTTCATTAGTGCATTGAAAGTTTTACCCACTGAGAAACAAAGGAAAAGTTTAAACAAAAAATATTATAATTTTCACTCGAAGTTGCAGAATGTGACCTTTCCAAGGTGAAGAAAGGAATAGGAGCCTGATGTTCAGTATTTTGACTCTGTATGAGAGGTTTTTTTGTTGCAAGTAGCCTTGCGTAGGAAGTTAGAAGGCAGAGCCAGGAGGTCAGACATAAGAGTCAAGGAAGTATGAATGACATCATCGTCCCTAAGTAGCCTCTCAGAAGATGAATGAGCTCTCTCTTGTATTACGATGCTAAAGAGCATTAGAAGGTGATATGATATCTAGACAACACATAAGATAAATGCCTCACAGTATGCTGGAACAGCTTTCCCCCCACGCCCTCCACAAGTACATAAATCCTTTGGTGGTCTCAATAATACAATATGTGGCTGATGAGGATTATATAGTGTGGTCAGATTCTTCTTGGCAAAATTCATTTAGATTAAACAAGTTCCTTAAACACTCTAATTTAGTTACTGAAGTCGAATAACTAACTGTAAGTCTAGATACCCTTTTGCTGACTAGACTCACAGCACTGTTGAGACAGAGTGGATTTTTTTCACTTGTCACCAAATGAAAAATAAGCAGATGTCAACAGAAGAGATATCCCATCTTTTTTTAAAGCTGCCAAAAAGTTTGTTCATCACGATAAAACTTGACACAAAATGTGTTTGTCATGATAAAACTTGAAATGCAAGTTTTATGTTATTAGTGAATTCCTACTGAAAGGAATGCATGTCACAAACAACACATGCAAAGTTGCTGTAATGTTCAAAGTACATTCAATTGGAAGTGGATTTCATTTGAATTCTTTGTGCTTCAAAAGCACAGTCATTCTTATATGCTTTATATAATCCTCCCTACAGCAATTTCGGAATATGCAAAGTCACAGCAGACTTTACCCCGCCTTCTCTCTTGCTTATGTAAAACTCTCTAAGTATTTTCAGGAAGAAATTTTGATAGAAATACCAGTTGCATTTTTGTTTCAGAAATGAAAAATAATAACGAAAAAAATCCCACGATAGAAAATCAGCTTCTGTTTGAAATAGAAATGGACTTTGGATCTGTGGTGTGTAACTGTATGGAGGGCAGAGTTCTGATGCATTGTCTTTAATCTCTAAAGTAATTTCTGCTCTTTTAGATATTTCTGTTATTTTTATAGAAATAAAATGATGTTCATTTGAAAGAAAATGCAAGATCCTCACTTTGCCTCGAACTAAACAATGCAGAGTCCTTTATTCTGAACCAAAAGCGGTGAGACTTTTAACATTAGTAGAAGAACGGATCTTTCTTGAAGAACACCCCCATAAATTAGATATTAGCTGTGGTCGAACTCTGTCTCTTCAGAAAACATTTCCACTAGCATATTCAATTGGAAGTACCTTGGATGTCTACTTACTGCTGTGAAAATCTGTGGTTCTATGATGAAGGCGAAGAAGAATTTTTGTGAACAACAACCCAAAAATTTTTGAATAACAGATCTTGAGCTTATGCAGAGATTTCTTTTTTTAGAATGTGAGTTTCACTCACTTTTTGATGTCTGTCTGCTGCTGTCCACCTATCTATCTGTTTATCACCATTGCAGTGATAACATGCAGTATCAATTGGATTTTAAAAGACATAGATCTTTTATATTAGCTGTCCTTTTTATAATACCTTTTACAAATTTAATCAATGCATTTTAATATACTATATAGTTTAAGTGCAATATACAATAAATATTCAAGCTTCATCTTAAACATGCTCTAGCCTTTAAATTGTTAAAACTGCAGTGCCCTTTCAATCTACTTACATAATGTCATAAAATATACATTTCAAGGTAAATGAAGTCAGCTACTTCAATTTAGTCCCTCAAACTGGTAGTAAATGAGAGGTTAACACTATGGTGCCAAACCCATTATTGAGTAAATTTAGCACCTTGGACAGCTCTGTAAAATCTTTATTGCTTTCCTGACCTGCTCGTCATGTTCTGTCTATGTGTTCAGTGGCTCTCAGCTCTGATTGAAAGGCAATATATTAGATCCCGAACACAAACATGCTCGGGGGCTGCTTCACTGTGAGCGTAATGACATGGAGGTGAGAACAATTTTCTGGTCACCGCAATCCAAGCACCTTGCAAGGTCTGTAGCTCTAACTTATAGAGGACTTTTGGGGCTCCTTTCTAGGGGAAGATGTATCAGTAGTTTCTGTAGTAATTTTGGCAGAACTGCAAGAGGTTTAAGATGCATTCAGAAAACAAAAAGTTAATATCCTGAGTGTGTCTGTGGTAGCATTTTATTGTGTAAATTTAAAGCTGGTTTGTGTCTATAACTACCGTCAGCTCCAGAATAGAAAATACCGGTATCTGATACAGGAGTTTTTGTGTAAAATCTACTTTATATGATCTGAAAATGTCATGAATAAGAAATGCTTTTATTGTGTATAAATATTGTCAGAGAAGTTATGAAACTCAAATTTAAAGACTCTAAAAATGTTGAAAAAAAATAGCCATTGACTACCTAGGAAAACTGAATGTTATTTGTCAAACATACTTCAATAAGCCATCATGATAATTAGTTTTATTTACATGCAATATGATGTGGCATCAAATAACTCCCAATTTTTAAGAACTGGAATATATTTGATATTAGGTAGAGCACCTGTAAGATTCCATGTAGTTACCTCATTTTTTAACATGGTCTTCAATCTCTTTTTAGATGCAGTCTGAGTTTTTTAGCTCAGCATTATATAAATAACTATGATTAGTCAGGTAATTAAACTTTCTTTTTTTTTTTTTTAATCAGTCCGAAGCAGCTTGTGGACTCTGTATCACACTCTAATCTTGCATTAGTATCAGACGCCTATATAATAATTTCCCTTTCAAAATCATGGTTCAAAAAATATAACGTTTTCAATAACATTTCTGCTCTCCAATTTGTATCTTCAAGATGAGGCAAAAAGGGCTACCTAGTTTCCTGACAATTCTGGTAAAGCAACAAGGATTGATTGTACCTGGATGTTGCTTGTAGTCTGCCTGTCCGTGATTACACGGCTAACAGTTGTGGTCAAGCTACACACACACACCAAAAAAAAACAAAAACAGAAAAGAAATAAAAGCTGTAGCAACCTTACTCCTCAGAATGTTTCAATGTAGTGATTCAAAAATCCATCGATTATATATTACATCTGACTTCATATGTGGAAAATAATTTAAATGTGTGTTATGGGAGAGGGTGTGTGCAGCAGAAGGCAATCCTAAATGTTTACTGGGAGTACAAAAATCCTCCATCTCATTTTTGAATTTAGGACATTATATATGTCATAAGTAGTTACTGCAGTATGACAACTGTTTTATCTTATATTATAGTGAATTTAAAATTGAAAAAAATGCTAATATGCATCTAAAAGCTTGTCATTTGAAGAGTTGTTCAAGGATTTTTGAAGAGGTTATGGTGACAGCAAAATGAATGCAATTATATCTCTATTTTCTGATCAGAGTCTACAGTATATGAAAATTGAGCATTACTGTTTCTTTTTGGTATAAAATATGGCTATTGTGTAAAATATTTTAACTTTAAAAGTTTAACTTTGTAGAAAACTGTAAAATGCTCTGATCTGTTACTATTTTTGTGAGCAACCTGCAGAAATATGCTGTGGTGAATAACATCATGTTCGCTTATTAGAGCAACATGTAAGGGCTGGGAATTACAAAAATGTGTTGTTTTACTCAAAGGACAGTCTGGACTGTTTTTCATCAGGCAATTGGGTATCTGCTATGTACTTTTAAAGAATAGGAAAATAAAATTATTCTGGGTTATTTCTGTAATGCATATTTACATTTTCTGTCATGATTGTTCGTAGAAATTTTTTCCACACTAAAATGTAAGAACACAGAAAATGCTAGTATTACTCAAATGCCAGTTTTAAATAGTATAAGAAACATTTAAGTGAAAAGAAACAAACATGAAAATGGAGGGGGGAAAAGGAGAGGAATAAAAAGCTAATTTATGCCCCAAATTGAGAACTATGTCCTGGGCTGCTTTAAATTCTACTGTCCATGCTGGGAATTTTTCCAGGAAATGCTTCATGGCATAGGGACATTCTCTCACACTGAATGTATTTTCCTCTTATGCATCATTTTGTGCACATGGATCCTACCCTGACCTGTTGTATCAAGATACAAAGCAAAGTTGAAAGGTTACATTACCAGTAGCATAGAACTGATTGGATATCTTCTGAACGTGGCCTGCTGGGTAAGGTCACAATTCCTGCAGTATACAATTAAGAATAAAATAAACACATTGAAGGGATGCATAACATGCTCTGAATGACATTGATTGCAGTAATCTAGTAAATGACCTCGGGATTGTATTCTGCAATAAACCGATGAGTGGTTTATGGTGCAGATGGTAGAGACAATTGAGTGATGTATTTTATTTTGCAGCACCAATGATTCTCACCTTTTGACTTGATTAAGCGTGTGTGTGAATAGGATGAACTAGTGATTTAACACTATTCAGTGGTTGCTGAGAGTTGTTAAAATTAAAGTCTACCTGATGGGAGGAAAAAAAAACACAAAACAGTGCAACTGGTAGAACACTGTAAAAGATTCTAATATTTGTTTTCCCCTGCAAGGAGTTTATTGAACTCAGAGGAACACATCTGTTTTTGTATTGACAGGAAGTAATACTTAAGAGGGCTGCTGATTTAGTAGAAGCACTCTATGGTATGCCACATAATAACCAGGTAAATGCATTCTCCTTCAGCAATTCTAAACCGTGGCTATTTCTTAGATGTATAGGTAGATCAGGGGCTAAAGGTATATGATACTACAATGTGAGACAAGAATAAATACATAGGGCAATGTCATATCTGGAGTGGGGTTTAGTTTGCTTGCTTGCTTTTAAAGTTATGTGAATTTAGTGCTTGCAAAAGCACTGTGTTATTAACCCTGGAGGCATTTGCCCATATCACCGGAGACCGTATAATATGGGCAATGATATGCATTGCTTCTTGCCATCAGTGATGTTTTAGTCTTAACCTAAAGATATTTTAGCTTTAAGGTGGAGCCTAGGCTTCAGTCCCGTTCTGCTTGCTTGTCTTGTTATACAGAAATGTGGCCACTGGGACTGAAGCTTCCAGCTCTCTTACCGCAGATGTCAGGATTTATCACGAAGTAAGCAGATCTATAAATGTTAGCTATCAGTCAGCCAGATGGTTTAGAAAGAAAAGCATCTAGTGTTTGCCTTTTAACAGGGAAATGTTTTATTTTCTTATGTAAGAAAAGGTTTTTCAGAATATAATTGGTAACTCGTATTCTTTTTTTATCCTTCTTCTCCGTTAGGAAATAATCCTGAAAAGAGCAGCAGACATCGCAGAAGCACTCTACAGTGTCCCTCGCAATCACAACCAGCTCCCCGCCCTTGCTAACACGTCAGTCCATGCAGGAATGATGGGAGTGAATTCCTTTAGTGGTCAACTAGCTGTCAATGTCTCCGAAGCCTCACAGGCCACCAATCAGGGTCAGGAGAAGACTCGTCTTCCTCTCTTTATGAACTTTTTCTGATAAAAGTCAGACAAACATGCAGAGTGATGAAACAGTGATGTTTCAGAACTGAACACTAGGAGCACATCCAGACAGACACCATCCCACATGCACACGCAAACTCTGAATTACAGAATACTGTCATGGAATCTGCCACTTTCCATAGTGGCTGACCCCAATTCAAGAAAAGCTCTCATGCCTGTACCAAATCACTTTTCTGGCTGCTCAGAATTACACTTGCATTTGTGTTTAAATCTCACCATTTGTTGAAAGGATTTATATCAACCTGATCATATACTTAGGTACTTGCTTATGTGTTTTCCTAAACACTGATGATCTCTGAGTCTAGGCAATATGTAATATTTCTTTGGGACACAAAAGTGTTGGTTTGGTTTGATTTTGGAAGACACGTAATAGTGGCACTATTTTTTTTCAGAGTTCGAGATTTTTCTAAATTTTGAAAATAGGAAAAAATAGAATTATTTACAAAGACATTTTCAGAGCTTCTCTCATTTTTAAAATAAAATATTTTTCACTTTGAGTAAAATCAATTTAATATTTTGATTTCTACTGGTAAAATAATTTAAAAGAAAAAACATTTTTGTAAAAACCCTTTGCATTTTTCCCTCTCCTTTGCTCAGCTCTATTTATTATCCAACATAAAATCCATTTTAATGAGAAAGTAGTAGAAGGAGAGTGTTTTTTGGAAGGGAGAAAAAATATTTTGCATTATACTGAAAAATAGAAATGATTTTCAGATCATAATATGCAGTAGGAAGAAAAATTTATATTCCATCTTCCAGGATTGAAATGCATTTTGTATTTCTGTGCTTCTAGATCCAAATCCTTATTTTTGTTTTTTTTTGCAGATGAGTTTCCCTAAACACAATTTCCAAAATTAGGTAGAAATTCAAATTTTAACTTGGAACCAAATTTGGTAGTCATTTTCTACCAACATAATGATCAGACTGGGACAAGAAGACTAAGAATATTCCACTACTCTGAGAAACGTACCCTGTGTTTTCTTCAGTGTGTGATGAATATCTAATTTGAGACGCATTAAATGAGAGAGACATCAGCAGACAGTTAACAAAAATCGTACACTTTTAACATACCGTAAAACAGTATGTACTCCTAACTTCAAAAATGTAGGTCCTGTTTACTCCATCTCCTACAAACAGCTCTTTTAGAGTGATTATTCCTATAATACCCAGTGATCATCTTTCCTTGATAGATGGGTTGCTGCTGTGAAGGCTGTGGCCTTCTTCCTCCCTCTTTGAGCTCCCACCAGCAGAGACCCAGGCAGTCAGAGATCACGATTTGTGTTACCCAGTGGTAGTGCTGGCCTGCCCCACGTGCCTGTTGCTGGCTCAGTAGCCCTGAGTTACTTGCTTGTAGCTGTTTGTTTAAGAAACTGTTCTTGGGCTAATACCAATTTCTAAATGTATTCCCTCCCCACAAAAGGTTTTACTCGCAACTCAAGCAGCGTGTCACCTCATGGCTATGTGCCAAGCACCACCCCTCAGCAGACAAATTATAACTCTGTCACAACAAGCATGAATGGCTATGGGAATGCTGGAATGTCAAATTTAGGCGGTTCTCCAACCTTCCTGAACGGATCTGCTGCCAATTCTCCCTATGCCAGTGAGTATTATATGACTCTTCTGTATTTGTACATTTTCATTACAAGGAGTTGGTGACTTTTCTGTGATACTCAATAGTTAGTTTCTATTTTGAGCACTTGAAGCTCGGTCTTTTCTCTCCTCCCCAAGCCACTGACCTCTGAAACACTTTGAAGATACTGGTGTTGCCAGCAATGCTTTTCTCTATTTTGTTATTATTATTTTGGAGTCTCATAAGAGCTGAAAAAGAATAATGTCTGTCATGATTTGTGCTGAGAGTTTCATAACTTACCATGTACGTTATTTACTCTGTAAATAAGAAATGCTGTCCTCAACATTGCCAATTCTAGAAAGCAGGGATGGCATAAGTGACTTAATTTCTGTTGGAGTGGATCAAATATTATCAGTATACACTCTTTGTTGCACTGGACATGGAAGGAGGCTAGGGATATTTACTGCAGGAAAAATAGTGTTTCCAACTGTAAGATATGAAGGGCAGAGAAGTTTGCTGTAATACTGGCAGGCTGACATTTCCATAAGCTGCATGATGATGTTTCCAAGACCTCTGAGCAAACAATATGCTCATAACCTTTATAGACATTATGAATTACTATTGGGCCTAATCTTGATTGCTTATATGCCATTTGCTTTGTAACTAGGTAGTATATGGAAGTCACTGAGCCCAGTGTTAGTCAGTAAAATGTGACAATGGCTCTTCGAGTTTGTATTTTAGTATCTGTACAGAGAATGCCACAAAGATTCAAGCCATGCAAATCATATATCTCTCGGACCTTTTCTGCCAGAACTCACACAGCTCAGTAGTCCCTATTCACATGAGAAAATTAAATGAATAGGACCTGCCCAATTCCTCTGACATTCCTCATGTTGTATAAGAGCACATCTGCAGAAAGCTACTATCAGAACCAGGCCAGCAGGTCTTGTCATATAAATAGGTTTATAGGCTGAGACCCTGGAATGGAGAGGAGAAATCGTGCTGAACATACCAAGGTTTATGCATCAAATTTTAGGTATAATGTTGTAACAACAGTAAATAATTATTTTGAATTGCATTGCTAGAGTTCAGAATTAAATAGAAGTAGTAACTCTGATCTAAAAAAAACACCTCCAAGGCTTCTTAGCTGCTGCAAATTTAAAAGAAAATATTTACCCATGTAACTAGTACTTATAATTTAAGAATTGCTAACTGGTTATTATTTTGTACTCTAATAATAATGTAACAAATAATGTTGTAGAGTACCTTACTTATTAAGTTGAATTTACTGTCATAGAATCTGCACACTCTGAATTCATAATATAACATGATTGATGAGACATCTCTTTTTGGAAGCAGATGCCAGTGATGCATTTAAAATACTCAAGCAGTGTATAATTTCATATTTATGAAGAAAGTCCTCTTTAGAACAGCACTTCACTTCCCAGCCCTGCTTCTTTATTCTAGTTATATTTTGGGAGGTTTTCTTGGTAGATCTGTCATTCTGCTAATGCCTAATCCATTGAATCAGAAAATGCTTCAATCATGACCTGAAAATTAAAAGGTGGCATTCTTAATTAAATCAATAAACTAATTGCTGTATAGTAGCAATTCAATTTAGGTGCTTTGATTGCTCTCCCTTAGCAAGTACTTCCAGACATAGAGTGACTTCAGACTAAGATTGTATCTGTCAGGCTGTGAAACTTTGAACATTTAATTTCCATTAATTGATTTCCTCGGTGTTAACAAATATGATATCAGGTTCTCAAATAAGAACTTAAATAGGGTGATTTTTATCTACGTAAATGCAAATAAAATAATAATTCAAAGCCCAGATGATATGAATGGTACTCCATAATATGTAATTATTCATAGCCCCCTCAAAGAAGGAAAACACAGGATCTGTGTATAGTATATTGATCCTTTCCTTTTTTTTTTTTTTTTTTTTTTTTGAGAAGGAGGGGGATGCAGGGCAATGCTATCTGAAAATAAAAGGAGTTGTTTTTATTTTCATGAAAACAAAAACACTTAAAATCTCAAAGATAAGTACATGAACCGAAGATATTTATTGTGTCATACCATAAAATAGGATTTTAAGGGTGTCTCTACCCTCATGCAGGTTTGTCTGAAACTCTGTAGGGTCTTTCTGGAGCCATCTTGCTGCAAGAAAAGCACTGCTCGGAATGCTGGCTTTGGAGGCCAATTAAAAAGTTAGACCTTTCCATGTTAAAAATTCCAAATCCAGATGTGTACTTTAACCCCTCTCCTCACCCATCCATTTTGTAATCCCTGAGTTACCTGCACGATCTGTATTCCCTCTTATTCACTTATTTTGACTGGGGCAATGGCTGATGCCAGTCACTAGAATAATTGTTGCAGTGACAGAAAATTCAAGGACTCCTTGAGAGCACCTAGAATTACTGCTCCTGAACAGCTGCAAAGCAAAAGGTGGGCTTTCTGCAACAGCAAATCACACTTTGTGAGCAACCAGAAATCTAACTGCTGTAAAAGCCCCGGCCATTTGAAATCAGACCCAGTACATCCAAGCAGCAGGACTCTTTTGTGTTTGCAGTAGTGCTGACTATCTAATCCTAAGGTGTGCCTTTTTGGGGGGTCTTATTTTCCTCTAGTTGTGCCATCAAGTCCAACAATGGCCTCCTCCACTAGCCTCCCCTCAAACTGTAGCAGTTCGTCTGGGATCTTCTCCTTCTCACCAGCCAACATGGTCTCAGCGGTGAAACAGAAGAGTGCTTTTGCGCCTGTCGTGAGACCGCAAACTTCTCCTCCTCCCACCTGCACCAGCACCAATGGCAATAGCCTGCAAGGTAGGTGAAACCAGCTCTGGAGCACAGATGGCTGCTCTCAAAACCGTAAGTTCCCCGTGCCTTGCAAGGCTCTAAGCGATGCTGAGTTTTTGAAGGGGAGAAGACAGTGGGGGATCCCTGGTGGCCTCTGCCATAAAGTTTCCTCCCATAAAGAGTAACTGGACTCCACCAACAGCCCACCTAGTACCTTGCAGGGGTTTGGCAACCATCCTATCTCTAACTCGCCTAATACTGATGAATTGGGAGGCTGTGTGTTTTAAAGCACAGACCTACTGTTATGATAAAAACAAGTAATATTTCAGCTTACTAATACCATCCTTTTTCTTTCTTTCCTTTCTTATTCCCTGTTGTCGTCTATTATCAGACCAGTCTTTTGTGGACTCTAGCAAGTACTCCACTGCAGGGTCTCTCCAGGGGCTGGCCTTCTCCTGAAGTACGTCACTCAATCTTCCCTTCCTTTTTTTCCTTTGTCATAGTACACTTGTGCAGAAATCCTACTGAGAGCAAATAAACCGTTACAGAGCTTGGCACAAACCTCTGCCTTTCAGAAATAGAAGACACATTACAAACTAACAGCAGCATTTTCCAGTTTGACTCATATCAGGGCAAATATTAGTTAGCACTGATTAATGCACTTCTGTGCCAATTAATTGCGCAAATGGTGCAAGGCCTCTATGAAAGACTCCTCAAATGCTGGTAGTAAGGGACTGCTCCTTTTCTGCATCCCTTCCGCTCTCGTTACAAAGCACTCCAGCATTAACACCTAAATCCCTTTTGAAGCACTGATGCAAACCAAGGGAGTGGCAGACAAAAGGTTGTCAAAGGGAGGATGCTGCAAGAAGCAGCACTGTCCATGTCATTGGCTCAGCCTATTTTACAGCACTGTGCCTAAACCTTTCTGTATAATTACCTCACTCCGCATTAGTGTGCTGAGAGAGATGTTTTCATGCTCACTTACACTGAGGAGTTTTCTTAAGCAGATGCAGCCAGCTGCCTCCAACTGTGCCAGAGGTGGAAAAGATTTTGCAGTATGCCTTGCACTTCCCCCAGACCTGAGGTCTGTTTTCCTTTCTGTGTGCCTGTGCAAATTATCCAAAGAGCAGGGAACAAAATCCTTCATTTGTAAAGCTGTGTTCAGAAGGGGCTGCACAGAGCACGGGGAGGATGGTTCCACAGACTCTACATGTCACCCTACAGCCTCTGAAAAGAGACACTGGGCTTGCAGGCATGGTGCTGATAGTACAGTTACAGCTGAAAAAATCCATATGCAGGCAGAGTGGAAGGATTTCATTCATAAAAGCTGAGATCCATTGTGACTGAAGGGAAGCATTGTCCTCAGTGCGTTTTACATCAGTGATTTGGAGGATGAACCCTTGCAGATTTACGTATGCATACACAGAAATTGTGAAAATAGTGGGAATGTATAAGCAGCACTTGGGTGCCTTCAGTAAGAACTGTAATAAATATAGGCTGCATGAAGAATAAAACACAAAAAAGTTTTCATATAAGCTGTACTGTTAGAATATAATTTTTTTGTGATAATGCTGACATGCTACAAATGTTAAAGGTAGCAGCTAAAAGTTTTGCCTAAATTAAAATAAATTAAAAGGAGGTAAGAGTTGACAGCCAGAACCTGTTTTTGCCGTCTCTTCACCTTGTCCCAGTGTGCTGTGGGGTTGGAGGGAAAAAAAGTGAGTAACAGGAGAAGGTTTTTTCAAGCATTGTTCTTCTTTTCACAAGACACAGAATTCCCAGATTCTGCCTACTGGGTTATGGAAAGCAATTATGGAACAAGCTGAGCACCGGATGCAACTAGGGCTTGCTGATTGCCTCATTATGTCACATCCAGATCTGTAATGCCCAGAAACCACCGAGATCTGAGTGTCTCCCCTAATTTTTATTTAGCAATATGGTTTTCATAATAAGAGTGAGCCACCAAGAGATGGTTCATTTTTAGGTCCTCACTGAACTTCTTGGTGAGTTAGACGCACAGCCTTTAGCCCCATGCCTTCTGACACCACCTGAGGCTTGTAATAATCACTCAGAAATGCACTGCCTGTTGTGCCTTATTGCTTAAATAAACAACCTTGTATAAGGAGGCTGTCTTATCTCTCCTGGGCTTCTGGATACATCAGAAAGCAATCAAGCTTTCCTTATGTAGCTTAGATATCAGCAGAACTCACTAAAACAACAGCTAGGCTTATCTGTTGTTCTCTTTGCCATGCAATTTTGTAAAATTCAAAATACATTATTTCTGTAATTTGCTAGTGGCAAGTACGAATTAGTATATGATAAAAGAAATAACGCCCATTGGTGGGAGTATTTCTACTCTCTGCCCTCTCTTTTTGGATGTGTTATGATCTCATACCTACGCTGTTTCCCACTGATATCTCTGTTTTCAGGATCAATAACATGCTACAGCTGAGAGAATTTGCATGACTAGATGTAGCACTTATGGAATAAAAAGAGAGTGATATAAATGAAGACTTGGAAAGAATGGAAATATCAAGGCTTTTAGGCAGAAAAGAGATCATTTTGTCATTTGCCTTGTAATTTAATTCTGAATTTCAGAGCTCTTCAGAGGCAATAATGCTTTGAAGAAATGAACAAAGATCTGCATCTGTACAGTTTGCTTCCAATGGCAAGAGGTGCCTGGCTGATATTTAACTATGGGGAAACATAAAAATCATGATGGGACGAGCTTCAGTTATGTCACCTTCATTTGGGATCCCACACAGGGTAGACAGCCATGTTGTCCCCAGAGAAAGGCAATTCTTGACCGCTTTTTGGTGAAGTTGATTTGGTTTTAATGAATCTTTTATCTTTAGATTTTTTGTTTGCTTGTTAGAATAATATTTTGATATTTTCTGAAGTATATGTATTTTTTCTAAGGATAAGCAATGCCTTTTATTTAAATAAATTTAAATAGTAGAGGTATGAAAAGGAGAAAATGCTGAAGTAGTATGCAGAGAAGATTAATTAGTCATCTGACTCTGTTCAGTTGCACTCATCACATACAGAAGAATTCCACCCATTTCCATCTGCTTAACTCTTAGCTTATCTGAGCAATAAAGGAGAGAGCACTGCCCTCAGCATTGCTCTCCTCTGTATTGTGACACACATTGCTGATGTCCAAGCACTGCGGCTCCCCACATCCAGAAATCTCCAAGTGCTTAACTAGTGAAAATAAAAATTATCCCCAGGTAACAAGCAAGCAAATCAAATTGCTTGATGTAATACAAGAAGCTAGAAGAAGAAAAGGTACCAAAGCCTGTGTCTCAGGTCCATGCCCATGTCAGTCATCCATATATTCGTACAGGAAATGCCTTTAGCTGTGAGTGATTGCCTCACATGGCTGCCACATGCAGAATTACAGTCTGGTTGACTGTACCCATCACTGTTAATGCCTATTTTACTGATGCCATGGATGTCCATGTGTCAGGGTTCATTCCCTAGCCCACAAGTGTTAATGATCCCAGGAGCAGAGTAGGGAGCAATTGATAGGATCGCAACAGTGAGAGGCATTGCTTGACTTGGGTTTGCTTCATTTTTAGTCATATGTACCAAGGGGAAAGCCCACTTGTGGGCATTCAGGACTTATTTGAGACACTCTTGAAATAAAACCCTTTGGCAAGGAATCTTAAAACATAAAGTACAATCAAGTTCATCCTATGAAGAAGCATAGCTGTGGAGATGATAACATGAAAATGTATCCTCAGATTATCTCCCTGGTAGGACCAAAAAACGCCTGTGTCAGGAAACGCCTCAGCAAGGAAAATTCAAGAGACAGTGGTGTATAGAGACTATAGTACTTACTTGAGTGTCTTCTTGTAGGGCATAAGCAACTTAACTCTATCCCTTTCATCCTCATTCCCAGCACCTTGAAGAGCCCTTATGTGGAGTGAAAGCAATCAGTATAGTGATTCCACATAAAAATGTTGCTGAATGATAAATTTCTGGAATCAAAATGCTGCTGTATAGTTGCAACATGTCACCTCTGAGGCTGGCCTGCTGCAAACATGTGGATGTGTTTTGCATTCTTGCCTTCTCCTCTCGTTTTATTTCATTTAATCAGTGCAGTTTACTCGAGCTGTTCTCCCCTTGCTGATTAGACTTGTAATTCTTGCACATATGGTGGTGTTTGTGGAGAAAACATTTTCCTACTCTCCCCCTCCAACCCCAAATCTGTGAGTCTTTTACTTTGGCTCTGTTCTTATCAAATAATTGCAGCTGTAATTAAAGCACAATGAATCAGCACCAGTCACAGGGTTGATTTCTTCCTTAAGAAATTACATGTCCAGATGTCTGAGATGGCAGGCAGTTCTAGCATTTAAATAATGTGCCCATGAAGTGCCGCCAACCTGAAGGCAAATCTGTTTTCTACCTTTTTGCAAATAACCATACAACTGGTGTTTTAAAGAAGATGTGTTGTTGTTACAGCTTTCATCATAAACTTACATGACTACCTCCTGTAATGATGTGCTTGCTCACAGTATGTCACTCAGACACTTGCTATGTCTGATCCCTGGTAAACAGAGTGAGACCAGCCTGGAGGTCAAGCTAGGTGGAAGACTGTAGCTATTGACTTTTAAGGAATGTCTCTTCTTTAAGATAGGTGGTGGTTCCACAGAAACTAAGGTTAGAAAGCATAATAAAGGATGTGATTTAGCCAAAAAAAAAGAGGACATGCTAAATTAATGATAACGTACTGCTCACTTAATGTAGTTGGTGAAGTCTGCTACAAGTGTGATAAAACCGTGAGCTGCTGCTCTGCTAAACCATCAGTTAGTTAAGGGCATATTTGCACTTCAACTTAAAAATTGGATTTGAGAGCTTAAGTTCCCTTCTGAGCACCTGGAAATGCACACATAAGTCCCAAGTTTGAACAATGAACTTGTAAAAGAAAACTGGCATAGGAAACTGAACCCCTGTTACTGTGCAACAAACGCGCTGCCAGATCTGTAACACTGGCGGCCCATGGGACTTCAGCCATTTGCTCCTGTGGGGAGCAAAAAAAAAGGAATAGAATGTGTGGCGATGGCTGAGGCTGGTTTAAGCCTCCTGAACATTCTGAGATTTTGAAACTAAAATCAAAAGATTAACTTGGGGCCCGATTCTCATATCAGGTAAAGTGCATTTACTCTGCAGGAAAATCACTAATTTCAGCAGTGTCCCTAGCAATTTACATTTTACAGCCAAATGTGTTGCTAGTAAATGTTTAAAAGCACTGAGGATTTTAAAGGTTGCTTTATAATGCACAGAAGTAACTCCTTTCCCTCTCTCTTTCTCTCCTTCTCTCCCTCACCCTCTCCTATGACAGCTATATCTGGCATGATTGTTCCCCCCATGTGAAAGAATTGCCTTGAAGAATTTTATTAATGAAGAGGTTGAATTCTGCTTCAGAGAGAATCTGATACAAGTCCCAGAGTGGAACTTTTTACTCAGGCCTTTTTAAAAATAAAAAAGAAATAAAGAAGAATCTTACAATAACTGCGGATTTTTAAACAAAAAAAAAAAAATCACCATCCTTGCAAATACTGAAATTAACTATCTGCAATTGCAAGGTGTTGATTCAAGTTGTCCATCCCAAATAACTGGGAGATATATTTATTGTATGTTGATTAAAAAAAAATCCACTTTTTTTGTTGTTTATTGTTTTTTGTGTGGGGTTGGGGGCTTGTTTTTTTTTTTTCCTTTTTTTTTTTTTGTGTGTGTGTTTTTTTAAGGCTTGATTTAACTCAACACCATTTGTCTTTTATAAATCATACAATTACGCAAGGGACACTAGAGATGGAACTCCACATTTTTAATTTATAATTTTTTTTTAAAGCTGTGTAAAGAAAATGAAGTGGTGTCATTTGCATACAAGTCTGTATGGGACAGAATAGAAGTGCCAGTTAGTTTTTCGTAGAAGAATTATGGCCATTTAATTAAGGGTCGGCTCATACAGGTTGCTTATCCAGTGGTGATTTGCTAATATGATACATTTTTAATGTTCTCATTAAATAGATATCACTCCCTAGAAAGCTGATATTTTTGGATGGTGAGGTTGGGATGAGGGGTGGGATCTGGAACTCTGTCTTTAATATCAAGCGATATAATTGTGTAAATAGTGCAACAAGAAAAGTTGGTGAAAGCTTAGGTAAGAATGCAAATAACACATTTCCTCTTGAACTCAAAATCCAGTGCCTCTAAGTATACTGCTGAAATTGCAGCATTAGATTAGCACGGCTCCTTTAGCCTATATATCAGACTCTTTCCAAACGAGCGGCCTTCTCGAAGTTTAGTGTCACCCGAGCTGTGCATAAAATGCCATTTAAATTTTGCACAGCCATCACAAGACACAGACTGTGGCCATCATACGTTGGGTGTTTTCACCGTACCCTGGCTCCCTTTCGTCTATTTATTTTTACGGGGCAGAATGAGGAAAGGCTCATCTGCAGTTCTCTCTCCTCCCAATGTAGAAGCACACATTTCTGTCGGCCTCGCGCTAGGATTGTTCCTGTATCAGTCGACCCTCTCAGTTTGTATCATAATATATAAAGCAACAGGTAACTGCTTTTGAATAGTAAAATGGAAACACGAGTTTGGGGGTGGGTGATGGGGCTGTTAGGAAGGTTTCAAATCAAAACCATAGCTTCTGTTTTACAAAAATTTTGCTATCATTATCTGGGAAGTGTTCTTAAAAACTATTAGTCAAAGAGGCAGCAAAGCTCGGAAAATGCATTACCTGATATTTTTTCTTTGCTGTTGTGTTTTGTATGTAGTTATAAATACTGTAGATTTTTTGTGATTTTTTGCCAAAGTTGTTGTTCTATTTATACATTTTAATGTCTTAAGACAGTTTTTCAATATCACAATAAAGAATTTTACTGCATATTTTGCAAAAAGAGCTCACTACCTTTAGCTTGCACATACTTGCAAAATTAATTAAAGAAAAAAAGCTTTTTGTTTCTGTTTTTTTTTTTTTTTGTTCATTTGTTTTACAGAGGATTTTGTAAAATATCCATATAAATAATGTATTTATCTTGGGAATTTGTACATTGCTTTTTTTCCCCTACTCCAGTTTATTTTATTGTGTATGTTTGCTATGTGAAAAGTGATTTGTTTGGTCATTCACCGTTGTATTAGCTGTTTAAATGTGATTTTAAAACATTTCATTTATAGGGATTTTTTTTTTTAGTATTGTTTAAAACCATGCTTCCATTTTTTTAATTTCCACCCAAAAGCCATTGTCTATTTTTGTATTATTTGTAAGTTAAGAAGTTTTTTCCAATATATGGCAAAAAGTAGCATATTATTCTTGTAGCATTTAGTTATGTAGATTTAAAAAAAATGTATCCTTTGCTTTTGAGGCTTAACAAAAACTAATGCTGTTTTACTCTATTAATATGCATGGGATTTCTCCTCTTTGGAGTGACGCATTTTTGTGCATTAAATATGGGGAGAAACTTCATAGAACTCAATGAAAATACTTTCTTTCTTAAGTCTGCTTGTATATTTCTCTGTCTTTCACATAAATATAAACCAGCAGATTGGATGCCTTAACAATGCAAATCATATTCATTTCACTTGTACATTGTACTGTGCACCAGAACTGTCAATCATCACTAACATTCTAAGAAAAAAAAAAAAGGAATTGAAAAGCACAAAAGAACTGTTTTGTTACCTTAAAACAATATAACTTTTTTCTAGTCGAGCAAGAAATCATTTACAACGATGCTGCAACTGTGCATGCTTCCTGTACAAATTTTGCAATGGTTTTCACTAGAATGTCACAGTGTGATTTAGGGGAAGGGAAGAAAACAGGATTTTTTTTTTTCATGGTGAGAAAATAAAAGGAGAAAAAACTGGAAAATGTGAGAGACATCAGTTTATTGCTTCTCTGTACTCCAAGCGATTATTCTAATTCACATAGTAAGCAACAGCACGACAATGTAATCAAATTTAAAGCCATATTTTGTCCAGTGACACCATCAATTACTCTCGTAGAGCTCCACTCAAAGTCGTAGCGATTTTGACACCAGTGTTAGCCATCTATGTTTGTAGTCTTCTACGCCAGTGTCCAAAGATCCTTTGACGATGTGCATAATTTTGTTTTGTTGCAGCTATTTATAGTGATCTGATGAATGGGACTTTATAAAAATCCCCCTGCACCACCCTTATCTTTTACAAAGTAAAAGATGCATCTGTTTACAGAATATGGCTTTAAGTGGAAACGTCCAGATTTCAGTTTTAAAAAGGTGAAGCTTCACAATGACTGGATTGCATAAAGTATGCCTATTTCCTAACAGTTGTACTAGAATGCAGCTAAAATGAAGTCATCTCTGAAACTACTAACCTTTCACCTTCTTATCTAAATCTTTTTGAATAGACACACACACTGTACAGTTCTATTGTTAGAGAAACTAACTACTGTAGAGATTGTTATAATTTTTTTGCAGAAATTCAAGCTGTAAAAACTTTTCAACTTTCACAATATTTAATTAAAGTTACTTCCTGTCTGTGAATACAGCTCCTAGTTGTGTGTTTATTTTTCTGCTTCTGCTGGCTAGTAGATGAGAAAAACTAAATTGTAGAAGCCAGAGGCTACTGAGTTGTCTTTCTGCAATTAAGAAGAGGCAGAACTTCATGGAATTACACAGTGAAATGCACCAAATTCTGGTGCCCTGAAACTCCTCTTACTCTGTCACTAATGGATTGCAAAGGATCCTCTCTCATAACGCTGTCTGTTCACCCTTCTATTATTATTCTTATTATTTCTACTGTTTTATTCTATTGATGGCTTGAAGAGCTCACCTATATTTCTAGTGGCTTTCAGGAGCATATCTAGCTTTAGGTACCCAAGTGCAAAGAGCTGGCTGTCTAAACAAAGTGATCATAAAGTATGAGACAAAGGCATACTAGATCCACTGCCAGACACGCAGGGAGATTCAAGTTTTAATCTTGGTATCATTTAAGTCAATGGTAACACATCCATTCCCCTTAGGGACTCTGGACCAGGTCTTAAGTTACTCACACATGGCCAGCCCCAATAAATACATCAAAGTATGCTGAGCTGTAAGTAGCTCCTTGACCATGATGGAGGCTTCCATAAAGTGTTTCTATTCTCCTGCCATTCCTAAATGACATATCCATTATCTACTAAACTGATTCTAGGTGTTTCATTTCATTTTTTACTCCTCTGGTGGGAGAGGACGATAAAGGTTTTTACTTCTAGGATGTGGACGTTTGACGTAATGGCACTCAACTGATCCTCAAGTAGCTGTTGTACAAAAGACTTGGGAGACAATTAAAAGCCTTTAACTGTGAAGCCTAATGCAAGACTCTGAGCATCCTTAGTAGGAACTGGGATGTTGGAATTTCAGTTTAAATTACAATTTATGTAGAAAATTTCAATTTGCTACAAAAGTAACAAGTTGAAAGTATCTTCTTGCAATGTAAAAAAAGTGTTGCCTACCTCTTAAATATTTGCAGATCCATCCTATTGGTTGCTAGAGAAGAGGGCTGTTGGCTCCATGCTCTGTTTTCAGATGAAATCTGTCTCTTTTGTCTGAGATAATTCTCCTAGGCCCCTTTCAGATGATGTACATATTGGCAGCTTTCACTGCAGCCAAGGGTTCTCTGAGTGCTCAGCTCACTGGGAGAAAAGTCAGGTCACATATAGCTAAAAATCTGTCTAAAAAATTTGGTATGTAATATCAGGCAGCCTCGTTTTAAGTTATGTAATGGCTCTCTGTCTAGAACCAGAGTTCTGCTTCAGCCTCCTGGATCCAATGAGAACTTGTCTGGCAGTGGAACTGGCTGTGTTTTTGTATGGGAATGCCTCTGCTTTTTTTTTTTTTCTTTTTGTTATTTTAAAGACTCCTCAGCAAAACAAGATACCTTCACTGTTAGCTTCCTGACCATGCCTGGGTGTCTGTTTATTCCCTTTGGAGGCCTTCTCCATATCTACAGGCTCATGCCACAGCTGCTTCATGTAACGTTTACATAAGTCTGCTTATCATCACAGTCTGTGCATCTTCTGCCATTTCATGGCTTAGCTGAAGATATGTTTCATGTTATGTGTGTGATTTCCTCAGCTCCTTCCTATTTTCTACCCCTTGTTCACCAGTTCTCTTCTAAATGTTCAAGCCAGGCAGCGGCACTAGCGATTGGTTGGAGTCCCTGGCTTCCATCATCTCTGCTCCAGACCCTCCTGTCTCGTGGGACAGTAGTTCTAGAAAAGTTTTATCAAAGTCCACATTGTCCGAGCTTTTTTCAGAAACATTCACTGCATCTTATGAGCACTTTGTTTATTCACCCTCATCCACCCCCCCTTTTTTTTTTCAGGAATGCTGTCACTGGAACCCGTTCCTCTGGTGCATAGCCAATGCGATACACTTTCATCATGCACCAGAATTTCTGTTCTCCTATGTTACGCCTCCAGTTTGCACACAGCAAAGAGACGCTGCCACTAGCAGTCTGCTTTGCTGGGGGCTAAGCAGGACAAGGTCTTCAGTGTTGTCTTCAGCAGACTTACCCTCCTTTTCTTGGAGAACCCCAGTAGCGTTTTTTTCTTTTTCTTTTTCCCCCCACTTTCATTTCAATCTCTGCTTTCTTCACTTGGGCCTGGGTGCCTACTCAAGACAGGGAAGTGGGGCATTCAAGAGGACCATCCATCTCATCATCGCAGAGCCATGACCCTTGACTTGTTCAGCTCCATCCATAATGACATTAAGCAACACTTTCTACTTGCTTCTTCCTCCCTTTACAAACATTTCATATTTCCCTGTCTGTCTGTGTTGTGTCCCTAACCCCCCTTCCTCCCCACTCTCCCCTATTATCTCAATGGGATGTGGCCTGATTTGGGCCTCATTTGACATCTCTGTTTCCCCTATTTCCCAGAAGGATCTGCTCTGGCATCCCTTTTCCCCAGCAGCTAATGCTGATATTTCAGTAGGGGAGGTCAGGTCAATACTTTAGATAAATAAGTAATAGTTCCAACCCCGCAACTCTCTTCTGTCTTCCTCTCCTCGGTGCCCTTGAGGATACAGCTAGTCCAGAGCTTATGGCATTGCTCCAACATGATTGGCAGGTCGTGTGAAAGAGCACACATCTTTGAAAACTTTAATATAGTCATTCCAGGACTCGAATGCCGATGACTACCCAGGTCGCAGCCTAACAGCAGGGACTGCAGTTCTAGGTGGCTTTTCTGTGTAGGCCTATAACAGGCTCAGCAAATACAATGCTCTAACACATATTTTTCCTTCTTATTTTCAATTAATGATCCTTTGTCATGAATGCCGATGCACATCTGAAGATCTCAGCTTAAAAGAAGTATTTAGATGATCACCTGCCCCTTTCCTGAAACGTACAGCAAACTCTGTCCTGTGTGTCCCACTCCAGCCAAAGCCTGCTTTGTGTAAGGGGATGGGGAGGGTGAAATCGTTTGTGTCCTCATTTTTTACAGAAAGGATAAAGTATATGAAGCTCTAGTTCTCCCCCATTTATTCACGCCATGTTTTCCCTTGCACAGTAAGCCAACCTCTCCAATAGTCTCAGGGGGTTGCAGCTGGTACAAGAGGCACCGTGTTGTGGTGATGCACTGCAGGCTGACAGCTCTTGACCACGTCTATGTGGCAAGGACTGGTTCTGGCTACATACGGGAGTGCTCTGAAGGGGCACGGATTATCCCATCGAGAATAACCTCAGAATAAATTTGCCAGTGAGGAGGCTTTGTAGAAAGGCAACAGCTCAGCTCAGTAGGCACAAAACTGCAGACGTGTTTGTGCTGGAAACTGTGTCACTGTGCAGGAGCCATAACAAGCTCTGGAAAGCAAGCCTCAAGGTGAACCCTCGGTAAACATTCGCTTCTCTGCAGTATTTAGAGGAAAGAGGAGCTCAAACATTGTACCAGGCTCATCTGAAGGCTGTAGGGCTGTGCCCTCTCACTGCACCCTCCCAGCCCCTCGCTGCCCCCCCAGCTTTGCATAGGGCCCTGCCTGCACCCCTCTGCCTCTTTGCTCTGCCTTCAGCCTCATTTCCACGGCACGTTGCTCATCATCAGCCTGCCCAAGGCACTGCCTCGCTCCCCCACTGCGCCACCATTAACTTTGCCTTCAACCTCTGCTGCATCATTGCCTTCTCCTGAGGGTTCCCTATTTATATAGAGGGGAAAATGCAGTTGCTGGGACTGGAAATATTTTGTTACCTTTTTCTACTTAAGTACGAGGCATTTTTATCTGTGCTCTCTGGAGACTTATGCTACAGTGGGACTGATTTTATCCACTTACTCAATGCACTTTAGTTCAATAATGATTACAGAACTTCTACATAATATATTAGGCATAGCTGATTTCCCAGGGTTTGTAGCCCTCTATCTCCCTAAGCATTTAAAAAGGAATCTCTCTGTGATAGGTATGTTATGAATGATACACTCCTCAACAGTCATGATGTAAAAATAATAGCAGCAGTGGGCTGAGAAGGAAGAAGTGGCAAGCATTCGGCTGGAAAATGCCAAAGCTTGCGGATAATGCAACCCTACACCAATGGCTTGCTTTGTTCATTTTATCACCGTTCATCGCCCAACAGCAGTGCTTGCTGTCTGAGGAATTGGATTTGCAGGCTGGATTTGCAAACCTTCCCTTCATTGCATTACCCAAACTGAGGGGCTTGGCAGGTCAATGGCTCTGTTGCAGGATTGGGTTGACCTAATCTCTCCTTTCTCACTCCTCACTGCTCCATTGTTTTTTTTGTTTGTTTGTTTGCTTGCTTTTGTTTTTTTCCTTTAAATTGTGTCTTAATCTAGGCTGAGCTCTTCAGCTTGTTCAACTGTGGATTCAGCAGCCCTGAGCACACTCAGCCTTGAGGTGCTGAATGTAATTGCAGAAAACCTGCACGGTATTTGTTTACTTCAACAGCAAAAGGTGTAGCGACATTTGTGGCCGCGGTCCCCTTCACGTTTGAGGTTAGATTGCATACCTCCAGTCCCTGAAATCCATTCCTATGCTTTCCTCAGCCCGAGGAGCTCTCTATCCCCATCTCACCCACCATGGAGACTGCAAGGCTTCTCCACCCCAGGCTGCTGGGCACAGATTCTAGACATCAGCGTTCCTCTGCCTCTGTTGAACTCCACCTGCCCTCCCTGCCGCACCTCACCCCGATGGCAGAGGGCCTCCAAATCCTGTACACGGGGGCTGAGCTCATTCAAAGCCCATTCATTTACCTCAGGCAGGTTTCCTTACCAGACACACCACCTTGAACTCAGCACCTTGCTCATCTTATTCTCATCATCCTTCCCATTAGGTGGTGAAGGTGCACTTCTTTCAAACACAAATCCTCATTTCTATCCATTTCCCAACCATCTCTTCATTTCAGCACTGGCTTTCAGCAGTGAGTTCCACAGGCAGGTCCTCGAGGCCCTGGCTCCAGCCCGGACGCTGCCGCCTCTCCTTTGGCTCCGACCGCTGCTGCAGCCCCGCGGCCGCTGACTGACGTCAGGAAATAGCCCGGCGAGAGCGGCTACCAGCTAACAGCTGTTTCAACAGTTTTAATCACACGGGGAGCTATAAGATAAATAAATAAATAAAGGCGACGAAGTGACAAAACAAATGGCCTCGTATCGGAGACAGATTTGAAGCTTCTGGCTGCCTTCGTGGGAGAGCAGCCCGTGAGCTCCCGCCCTCCCTCCCCCAAATAATTAACGTGTCACTTAGCCGTGCTGGGGCTCTCCAGAAAGCACTCGGAGATGGCGTCTGAAGGTGAAGGCAGCCCCGCAGAGGGGCTCAGGGCTGGGGACGGGGCCGCCTACTGCCAGAGCCTGCAGGTAAAGCCTGGAGATGGCACAGGGATGGATGTCAGCTGCTCGTGCTTCGTTCCGCCCTCGCAAATCACTGTTATGCCCTTTCTGCTTTAAACACTATGGATCAGCTATAACAACACTTGATATTTATTTTATTTCAACTATCACTCTGATTTGTCAGGTGTATTTTTTATGCACAGCAGGTGTACCCTAATGGGGTTAGGGAATAAACAGAAAATTGATGGGCTTACACACCCATTAGCTAATGGATTGCTAAGCAAAAGGGACTCTGTTTAACCCCACTGCACTTAGCCCACCGTTAGGAAGAATGTTAAAGACTATAAGCTAACACTCACATGTCTCTTCATGGACCCAGGGGAAGAGAGCTCAAACTTTAATGCATCTCTTTTGATAGACAGGTGAATGAATGTGGCTATCATTATGCAATCACGCATCCCTGGAACTATTTATCAGGTGAGCAGGGTGCCCCTGCAACCCCTGTGTGCTCCTGGCTGGCCATGCTGAGAGCGCATCACCGTGGCCTCAGGGCTGGAGGGGAGAGGGGGAGCGGGAGGACATTGCCCCAGACAGGGGCTTCCCCCGTCCCACCGCAGATGCAGCACGGCTCGGTGTCCCCATGCCCCTGCACTACACACCTGCAAGCAACAAGCTTTGTTGTGCAAAGGCCGTGTGCCAGCACTGGCTTTAATCAGTTATTTTAAGATAGATGTGGCTCGTTAGCATCAGAACAATGCAATTACTTCCCTCCTCCCCTCTCTCCAAATCCCAGGATTTTATTGGCCTATTAATGGTTTGATTTTTTGTTGGTAGAAACAAGGAAGGACTCCAACTCATCGATCATATTATCCTATAGATATCAAGCAGAATATATAAATGGGATAATAAAACCCAAACCATAAGCGCAAAGGTTACATTTTCTACATCCTTTTGTGTTTTGCATCATAGCTTATGTTCCCTTTCAACCAGAAATACACAGTTCAGTGCAGGACATGACAGCTAAAAAAGGTCTGTAATATTAAAGGTTACCTTTGCAATCTTTCACCATCTTTCTCGCATGGAAAAAAGTCACACTGAGTCTCACTGTCCACCCTCTGACATAGGTGTATAATCAAAAGCCAATTCAAAAGGAACCTTCTGTAAATATCAACTTGATCCAGGCATATGCATGCTTTCCTCAGAGCACTGGCAGAGTCCTGCTGACTTCAGTGGGATGGTGCCTGTTTGAAGAAAAATAGATGCATGTGTGCAGGAGACGTGAAGGTCGAAGAATAGAAAAACAAGAGAATATAATTTGGTGTTGCTTTTCTCTAAGCAAGGATACAAAAACTCACAGCCATGGGGAAGTCAAGGTCCTTCCAGTGCCCTTTGTGCCTGCCTGTTCCTGGGATGCTTTCAGTGCTCTTACACTCAGATCTGGAGCCACCTGGCTATGAGGCTGCCAAGGTCTGTGCAGAGCTCAGGACTGTGAGGTCCTGCGAGTGGGAGAGGGACGTGACACAGGTCCTGGCTGTCTGGGCTTTGCCTCACTGTTGAGCAGGTCTCTTCCCTGAGCTGGTGGAACAGAAAGTGCTTCAGGCACATGTAAGACAATGGCTGAGGTCACATCTCCCCCCTGAAGCCAGAAATGGGCTCCCCTGCAAATTCTCACTGTTGTTAAGAAACATGAAAAATGTCTCCGTTTTACAATCTGGAGGCCCTCACCAAACCATTACTTCACTTGCTTAACTGCACAAAGGCAGAGAGGTACTGAGCTCTTGTTCATCTTTATGAAGGAAATGAAGGGCAGGAGGCAGCTGCTGGTGCTAACAGAAATTGCCAAAACCACCTGAAATCCTTGACATGCCTTAGAAAATGCCATGGGTACAGTGGTGATGACAGAAGACATTGGGGCTCTTACAGGGCCAAACTGGCAGCCCAGGTCACACCTTATTGAGGCAGAAATCTACTGGTGCCCACTGGAGGCTGAGCCACTCTGTTATCAGCACAAAGTATGGTGTGGTTCAGGTGTTGCAAGGATATAATTTTAGCTCTAGGTTTAGTCTCTGGATTGGAGATGATTTAATTTATGCTGGAATTCATCAGCATCAGACTAAAAAGCTGCAGCAGCGTAGCAACGAGCTTGTTAATTACTAAGCAATTATTTTACTCAACTTTTAGACTGAGGGGATACCCAAAATATCCACATCTCTTTTATTTTGATTTCTTGTTTTTCCTTCCGTGCTGTAGCTGAGGTTATTTTACAGCGGCTGTCAGTCATCGCAGTAACAACTTCCACAGCAGCAGCTTCCATTTGGCAAGTTCACTGTACAGAAAGTGCTGTGATGGAGTGGAAGGGGTTTCTTTCTCTTTCTTAATATCATCTTCCCCTAGGATAGACTACCTTGCCCTCTCCAGCTGAACACGCTTAGATCACACTGCAGAGCTTCTGACTGCTGCTTTTAAAAAGGTATATCTGTTTGTTTCTATCAACACATTTCAGCTCCTCTGGCATGCTGTCTTTGTGGCTCTAATAGAGACACTTCACATGTAATAGGGTCACACAGTGATCCTCACGTTCGATTCCATTCCTATCACCATGTTAAATTGAAACAATGTGTGTGCATCAGATTTCTGCAGTACGGGGAAGCTGCAGCATCTACAAGTTTTGTGATGCGATGAACCTAATGATTTGGATTTTATTTTCTCGGTACCACATTCAGCTGTTGAACTCGTGAAAATACACCTTACCTCATTTTCTCTCTGTCTCTTTACCTCTCAAGAGCTTTCACCAACAGATCTACTTTCATGCTGAAAAAAAAGTAATTCTATCAGTAATTTATGGAAATTAGAAAACTGATTAGCATAAAGCTTCTACTTGTGATAGTGGGGTTACAAAAGTGGGTTGATAGGTAAAAATGATCTCCTTAGTGATAATTAACTTTGATCTCTTAAATAACTGTTAACTTTCATAAAGAAGGAGAGTACAAATGACATTTGCATCATGGCAACTGTAAAAGGCAGAACATAACTTTCGTTTGAGATTACATGATAAGCTCTGTTCTCAAAGAAAATATACTCATTTCAAAGGAAAATGACACGGATTGTCAAGAACTGTTGGGTTTGTTCTTACATCCTGTGCTAACCTGAGTGCACTGAGATGAGACATCGCATATGCCTATGTGAATAGCTCTGTACATCCATGGAAATGTTACATATTTATCTACAAGACACTGACAACACATGCTCTGCTTAGCACTTCTATGAGTCCATTCATCCAAGGACTTCCAAGTACTTTATAAACATTAATTCATTCTGACAATGTGACTGTGAGGTAGGTAAATATTAGTCCTATTGCAGTATTATTGGGAAATGGAGAGACACAGCAGCTAAGAGACTTACTCAAGACCACGAGATTATAGCTCGGATGCCTACTTTTAGTTCTGTGTACAGATGTGGCCTCCTAGCAAAGTACGTGTCTTTGGAGATTTCTTGCACCCTCCTCAGATCTTGCTTTGAGTACTGTTTCAAAAATTTTCCCATCAATATTTATATCTGAACAATTTCACAGTGCCTGCTTGTGGTCAGATAGTGGCACCACCTGTTTTTCAAATTGTAAACTGAGGCAAAGGGGGAAAGGAATCTGAAGTACCCAATGGATGTGAATGTCCAGTTTGAGAAATCAAGGGCACAGCAGCTTTAACCAGAAGACCCTCCCGAGGTGCAATTACGAGTTCAAACAGAAGGTCAGCAGTTGTGTCTTGTTTTCTGGGCTCAAATCCCAAAGCTTTAGATAAAACTGCAGCAGTAAAATTCCAATTTAACTTAATCTGTTGGCAAATGAGAATTTTTGATGCCTGGACTAGCAGACATTAGTTGTCAGTCACAGCTCTGCCTCATAATGGACTTCAGGAAGATACACACAGGTTGCTGGGGATGAGATGAAGTAAAACACAAGTTCTGTATGAAGCAAAGTGTACATCGAGAAGCGCACACGCTCACAAGACAGGCTGGATAATTTAAGGAACAAAATTAAAACTGTATCTTAATAAATCCTTAAGGCTGTGCAGCCTCCAAATTTTTCAGTGCATGGAAACCATCTTAGAACCTTTCTTGCACACTGAAAGCTCCTGGCAACTCCTGGGTTGTTGCAAAGAAACTACTGCGACGTCTCAATATCTTTCTTCAGTAGCTCCTCCAGATACAGAGTATGCTGGCCACTCTCTGAATCATTTTATCCTGTCATCTCTCTTCCTTTGATATGCATGAAGTTAAAGGGAAAGGAAATGGCAGTCTCCTAATTTCTATTTCCACCCAATGTCATGGGAGAGAGGAAGGAAAAAAAAGTCACTTTTTTAATGTGGCTTTTAAAATAGAAAAGCAAAAAAAAAATTTTTTTACAGCACTTAATAGGCCTCCCTTGCAATTTAAAAACTGATTTTCAGGAGCTCATATATTCAAATCTCCAAAGTCTATTTGAAGGCACATCTGAAGGTGCACCCTGCAACCTGTGTGTAGCAAACTCTTTTGAATCTTGTCCTTGAAACAAAAATTAGTGCCCCATGGGAACTCGGCAGTGTAGACAACCACTAACTGCAGAATGACTGAAAGCAGGGCTGAGAGTCCTTGCAGCTGGGAGGGAGAAGGGGATGAGAGAGCGAGGGAAGATGAGAAAAGCCTTCAGGAGCCATTTGGGAGACAGTCACTGGGAAGAAGAAAGAAAGACATGCACTAAAAACAACAGAAACACAGGTGGAAATGGCCTACTGGGAAATCAGGCTGTCAACAAACAAAAGCCGAAGGCCAGAAAGCAGTTTCAGTAGCAGCCCCTGCTAACAGGGCTTCAGTGTTCAGTAAATAAATTAGCAGCAGCTTTGACTGTTTGGAAATTAGTAGCGACATGATGAAAGAAGCAAATGACTTGCTTTTATCTGGAGTGGAAGCACGAAACTTCCAAAGAAATTCTTGCCTGTATTAGGAGGGGCAGAGATGCTTATATCAGCTTAGAGTTGAACAACAATAATAACAGAAAAGTTTCATTTCAATTACCAGAAGCTCAGAACTTCGTTTGCAACTAATGAGACCTCTGTCCCTCTGGGCTGCTTCTGACAGCATCTCTCCCTTAAATAGTTTATCACTTAGGAGGAAAAATAACACAGGTTACGCAGATGGACAGACAGACTGATGGATACGTAGATACCTGAAAAAGAAGCAGACTTGGGACATCAGATCAACTCTTCAATTATTGCAAACTGGGAGAACTCCTTTGGGAGAAGCTCCAGTGATTTACTTCCATTGAGAATCTGATCCTGTTTAATTAAATGGAAACTAAATGAGAGGCTGAATAGTAAACACTTCAGCATGTGCTTAAACATTCAGCATGTGCCAAAGTCATATTGATTCCATTGAGATCTAATTTGCTTAAGCAGCCCTCTCCAGTAGAGGTTCCTCCTGAACCAGGGCCTTGGTTACCAGAGCAGGATATTTATTGTGTCAGATTTGTTAAGAAGAGGCTCTTTTCCTAGTTCCTGGTAGCTTAGAGAGACAGTTGGGTAAGGCACAACACCGCAGCCTCCAACGTGGGCAAATATTCACACTGGCTGTGCTAAGTGTGCTTGACATGGCAACAGGTCCAGGGCGCAAACTTGCACTAACAGAGGAAAGCGGGGATCTCTTGGGTAGTCCTTTGATCTGGTGTCTCCACATAAAACTTGAAGTATGAAATGTGGCTCCTAGCATGGACCACATCATCTTTGAGAATCTGCTGCCCACCAACAGTGCTGGAACAGGTATGTGATAATGCCAAGAAATGACAGATCTAAAGGATCACCCCTCCAGATCTGCTCAATTGCTTGGGTGTTGAACCTGCCCCTTCAGGCAGCGTTAGTTTTATCTCCCACAAGAAACTGGCTGTTCTTAGATCCAGCTGTTCTGCTAGCATCCTCATCCTGGCTCACCTGGCAGACTTTGAGCTGAGAAGTGTCCCAGTTTCTCATTCACATGACAACACCAGTGATGCAGGATCTCCTTCCACTGTGCATGGCTTGTGCTGTTCATTCTTACCACCATGAGAAGTAAATTTGCTTGCATGCTTGCTTCTAAGCAAAATGGTCAGTAAGTAGTGGCATCCCTCAGGGATCAATACTGGGACCAATACTACTTAATGTCTTCATTAATGACCCGATGATGGGATGGAGTGCACTCTCAGCAAGTTTGCAGACACACCAAATAGCAGGGGAGTGGTCGATAGGCCAGATGGCAGGGCTGCTATTCACAGGGACTTGGAGAGGCTGGCAGAAACCTCACGAAGTTCAGCAAAACCAAATGCAAAGGCTTGACATCTGTGATGAGATAGCAACAACGCAGACTGCAGGCTGACTCTAGGAAGCAGCAAAGACCACCAACCACATCCTGAGCTCTATTAGCAAGAGAACAGCCAACAGGTCTAGGGAAGTGCTGTGTAGTCCCCACAAGTGGAGGTGGTCAAAACTTGACCAGCCCCAGCCCCAAGCAACCTGATCTAACAAGAGCTGCTTTGAGCAGGGGCTGGGACCAGGTGACTACTGTAGTCCCTTGGAACCTAAGTTATCCCATGATTTTATAAAATAGAAGCCTGACACAAACGGTGAAGATTGTGTGGAACCATGTAATAGATAGTACAGGCCTGTGAACAAAAGCTCAGGCTCAATTATACTAAGAATTTAATTAAGGCAGACATAAGATAGTTGAATTTTTAGTAAATTGTTAGTTTAGTGCTACACATGAACTCGATAGGAAAGCTGGAGTTGCATAGCCTGCATAATAATACAATAAGGTAGATAAAAATATATCCAACAGCGAGGAACCAATGAGTTGTCATCAATGGTTTTATGTCAAAAGAGCGAGAAGTATCAATTGGTCTCCCACAGGGATTGAAACTGGAGCCAGTATTAATCAATATACTCATTAACAGCCCAACAAAGAATGTAAATTCAACAAGCACTGGATCTGGAGAAGATTCAAAGGAATAGTGGATGTGGCAATGGAAGGAGGTGACATATAAGAAACAGAACATTAGTCAGGTCATGCATACACATGAAAGAGCAACATTTCATATTTTGTATATTTGGGAAAAAATTTACATAAGGCAAATGTAAAATATGGTGGAAGCAGTGCCTACAGCCACCCCTCCCAAAAAAGCCACAAGTTAGCAAACTGTTAGTTTGTGGCATCACTGCAGAAGAATGAGGCCATGTATGAGTCCTGATCCATTAAAAGCCCTGCATTAAATTGCCACTTAACAATGTGCTTGGCATCAGCTCTGAAATACCATAGTTAATGTTACAAGATATTTTGATTAAGAAAGAAGATTAGGAGAAAGACACTAAAATTATGCAACAACTGGATTCAAACCTATGTACTTCACACTCACTTTGATAATAGAGACTAGAAAAATATTTTTGTATGTGGCAGATGAAAACTGCACTAAAATTAATGGGAAAGGATTTGACTTCGGGGTTGATAGGGTTTTGTATGAAAGATGATACATGTAATGTCTGTTTTTTATTTCCCCATGTTTTGCTACAACCCCAATCTTCATCCTTTGATTTTGATGTATGCATATATATGTTTCTAAATTTGTTCAAAGATCATGTTGCTTGGTGAAGGTGTCTGTGAGCTGACCCACTGATATTAAACCCAAACAAATTGCATTATTCATCTAATAATATATCACATAGACCAGAGCCTTTCCCTGCATGGGTGTCAACATTTTTGGTTTTTAGAGAATATAGTAAAAAAGTATTCTGGATTTCAGCCCTCATTTGTTTGTGAATGCATGCCATTCCTTGCCCACATGCTGATAGCAAGTTTATATATTCTCTGTCTGAATAGGATGTTTCACTTTGTAGCCTGCTTGCATGAGAAATATTCCTCCTTCCACAGCTACCCAGTGATACCATTCAACTCCATAATGCATTATAACTACCATTTTTATAAAATATGCTTATAAGCTAGGAACTTACATTACTCCTGCTTAAACCCATGAAAACTCCCATGGATGTTAATACAAGCGGGACCTGATATTTATTCATCGAAAGCTAGAACCGTGTGATGAAAAATAAGAAATCTTTTAAGCCACGGTTCTTAAGGTTATGTTGCATGGTGTTTACTGTTCAACACATCAGAGCCTCATAGCCATATTAGTTGTATGAATGGGATAAGATTACTTGGGCAATTTTCCTCTACATTAGAAACAAATCGTAGCAAAGCCTCTGCTGGCTCCATACATTTTAAATTCCCATTTTCTCTCACTAGAACAGAAAAATAAATACATAGATAGCTGACCAAACTTAGAAAGTGTTCAAAGCAATCAAGTGCAAATTCCCTCCTGTTAAAATGTGAACAAAACGGAAAACCTTTGACTGAGAGGTAACTTCAGAGATAAGTAGTTAGATAGATGCTATAGACAACAAGACACAAACAAATTAAATCTATTCCACTGAAACAGTGATATAATTTCCCTCCAGAGACTATCTAAGACTGACAAAATAAACAAAGAAATAACATGTTTCTTAACTTGTGAAATGTGACAGTCAATGGCAGATAGCAAAACAAAACTAAACAGTGCTGGAAGTTCTTAACACAAACACACTGGCTGGGAACTATGTGGCTCTATTTTATTCTGACTTCAGTCTCCTAATAACCATCCTTCTTCACACCTCCCTCCTCTGAGGTTTTTCATCCTCTTTCCAGCAAGGTCCTCCTGAAACATGCTACTTGTTTATTTTTGAGGGACAGATTGATGGTGGAGATTAGCACATCTGGGAATGATAGTGCTGTTGGTCTGGGGCTGTAATGACACCTCTGAAGGCTCTTTGCCCAACAGAGCGTGTGAGGACAAGCTTCAGTTTGGCTTTGATGGTAGATAAGACCTTGCTAAATGCTGCAAAGCTTTGATGACACAGAGTGGGCTTCTGAACGCATTTTAAAACTTTGCAAAATGGGGGCCAAAAAAGGGAGCCTTGGTTCGTGAACCTGTGCTGTCATCAGGAAATTCTGCCAACTGACTCTTCAGGCTTTCCAAACTGACAAAAATATTGGGAAGCATTCAGGTCAGTTCTGAGACTTCTGTATCAGTGACTGTGGTATCCATCATAAAGCAATGACTTCACAAGCACAAAGGAAGTATCCTCAAAAGCAGAGAGTGAGAGAGGTGTCAGGCACTACAGAGATGGCCATGCTATAAAAGCAAGCTCTAAAGATAGAAGCAAAAGCATGAGCATGCCAAAGTGCAGCACGGCACTAATTTTCATGTTACTCATAGCAATCATTTTTTTCCTTGAACAATCTGTATATGTCACTTACAAATATCTCATTTATTCCCCAGCCTTCATATGCACATAATAATCCTTTCATTTTATTTTAGTTGATAGTTTGCCTTTAAAATGTCAGGTCTTTTCCCCTCTAAGTTACAAATTGCTTTTGTACCTAAAAGTTTATAACTGAAAATATCTTAACTCAGAGCTGCATAAGGGCTGATGAGAAAAATGGATCTTTTCACCCCTGCAGACAGTCAGAAACCAGTCCAAGTCTTCAACTGACATCTCGTAATTACTGAAGGTGGGGTTCATCTCTAGATGTCTAACTTCAGACAACCAATTTAAGTAGCTTCCTTGCTAGCTGCTTTGGAAGCAGCAGCTCCAAATGGCAGCTCACACAGCTGCCCATACCTTTGGTTATTTCAGCCTAAATTACTTGCCAAGGTCCCACAGGAAGCTCTTGTCAAGTAAGGCTGTGCCCTGACTTGTAGCTCCTACAGCACTGGACCATCTCTTCTCTCGCTGGTGCTTGAAAAGTCCAGCCCTCAGATTGCCAAAAGTACAAAGTTACCTGTTACTCTTAAGACGGTCTTTTGGAAGCAAAAAGAAACATAGAAAATGAAATAAGGAGCAACAGAGAAACCCTCGTGCTGGTGGAAGGAACATCAGAGTGAGCTGAGCAGGTTCACTGCCCATTTCTAACTAGAGTTCTGTGGGTGAGCAGCAGCTCAAGAGTTGTTAGACGGCCAAAGATGGGGTGTGGAGCAGTATGAAAGATGTTGCGTGTTTTCAATCAAAAGTTTTATGACAACGCTGCATGGTGGTCTCTGGGAAGTTATGAGGTTTAAAAGCGGTGCAGCTTTCTCAGAGCTTTGGGGCTGTGGCAGTGCAGGCCAGCTTTGCTATCAAACACTCTCTTTTCATGGGTCTCAAGGGAGCAACTCCTATCAGCCCGCTTTTACTTGCAAAAATAATAATGAAAAACACACAACATGAAGCAGCCACTCAATAAAACACATTTTGGACTGACTTTCAAGGGTACTGAGTCAAAGTGGCTTCCACAGACTTCAGAGGAGCAGTCTGGGTGTGCAGTGCCCTGGGAGCCCCCAGCTTACAGTGCTATTTCTCCTGCCACAAAGAGCATCCACTGCACATTGAAGTAGATACTCTGAGTGCATGCTGCAGACTGCCCGTTTCCATCTCGAATAATTCTGAATTACATAATGCCACATTCCCTTCCACTCCTCATCTGATAACAATAACAAGCTCTGTATCGCAGAGACTTGCACATTTATGTTGGCACTATTGGAAATACTAACGCAAACTGAATCTCTTCTGTGTTCTCAAAGACTAACAAACACCATTCGTTTCCTACAGATTAATTTCAACCTAACAAGCGTTTTGTTGAGCCCCAAAGTATATTTCATTTATTTAGATAATGCTGATTGCTCACTTATGAGCAGCAACTCATTCAGTAAGGAACACGCTGTTATAGCTCAGTATCTTTTAAAAGGGAAAAAAAAAAATACCCTCAAGGAGCAACTTGGAGATATTTCATACTCAAAAGACAGCACGTCATTATGATAAGCGGATCTATTGCTGTGAATAATGGAGAGGCTTTAATCACACAATGGTACAGAGATACTTAGAATAAATATTTAACAGTGTGTTTTGCAAAGCTGGAGCATGTTCTAACCCCACATCCAATGATTTGCACTCAGTGCCATCACAGCGCAGGATGCGTATTGCCTTGGGATGCCAGGAGCAACAGTGCGTAAGGTCTGCTGCAGAACCTATGAGATTTGTGCTATCAGGGCAGAGTCATGCCTTGATGGGAACAGACAAGGGCTGTTCATCTGCGTGGCCATGATCCCATCACACCATGGAAGAGCATGGCCACCAGCCCCCACCTCTCCAGCCTGCCCACGTGCTCACCTTTTGGGGCAGGTAAGAGGATGGGAGGATGCCCTCCTAAGATATGCTGGGGGCAGGCATGTTTCCCTCCTGGGAGAAATGTTCAGCCAAGTTGGAGGAGGAGCATCAAGAGAGAGGCAAAATAGAGGCATTCACTGCACTTTCTCTGCTCCAGCAACTCCTGTGCCAGATGTATTGGTCATGGGCCAGTCAGCTGCATTTCGCTGATGGGACTGAGCAGCCAGAGAGAAGCTGCTGGGAGCACAAGGCTGCCAGCACTGAGAGAGGGAGCAGGAGATGAGGAGTGTTATGGGCTCCAAAGGCCTGTTACCCCCCCAGTAAATCTGTCTGGTGTTTACCCCTTCCCTCTCCAGTATCTTGAGTTACATCTTACTGGGGGCTTGGGTACTCAGCTATAAAAACAGCATCATGGGCTTCCAGAAAATATGTACATTATCCACAGAGGCCTTATTACAATGGCACTTAACGAGCCAGAAGATTTAGTAAGCAAACAAACTCATTTTGTATGAAAAAATGGAACTGGAAATTTGCCTCAAGTGGAAACCTCAATAAGAAATTTATTTATGAGTGAAGAAAGCATGGGTGCAAAGGAGAGGAGCTGGGCTAGCATACAACTGGGAACAGAGAATGATCACAAAGAAAAAGAAAGATTTAAAAACAAAATTGAGAAAAGTAAAAAAAAAAAAAACCAACAACAACAACAAACAGTAAGAGAGCCTACCCTGCAAGGTCTGGCTTTTTTAAAGGATGAGCATTACTGTTGCTAACTCAAGTAATAGGTTTCCCCGAGCTAGAAAAACATTTGGATTTTTTTTTCCCTTTTTATTAATCATTGGTTGTGCAGGGAGGGGGAAAACCCCTGAGAATTCAATGACAGGAAAAAAAAATGGTTTGTGAAGTCAGACTCAGTTTGCGTACCTAAAAAGCAATATGATTGATTTGCAAAAACCTCTAGCTTCACAAAGTTCTTCCATCTCTAATGAGAACTAACAGCATTTTTGTCCAGCTTCCCTGCAAAATATTGTTCTAGTGCTGAATCCATCAACAAAAATGGCTAAGCATTAGCTTTCTTAATGGCCTCTGGTTTCGCTTGCCAGCAGCTGCAGATGGAGTGGGCTAAGCAGGGCTGGGTCTGAAGCAGAGGCCTGTTGCAGATCTCAGCTGCATTTTGCTAAATTAGAAGTAAGATTGAACACTGGCTTTCTCGTATATCCTGAACAGAGCTTGTTTTAAAATCACAGGTTGTTTCTGGCTCTGGTAAGGCACAAGTGCCCAATCCTTCCACAATTTAATTCATGAAAATCATTACACAGGTGAATTCAGTGACGAAGTATGACAAACAAAGGAAGGAAAAAGTAAAGAAGGAGGCTATGAGGGCTTCTCAGCACTGACAGCAGAAATTACAGAATTGTTTTTAGTCTTTTTATCTGCCTCTGCCCTATGAGTGTGTGATTATAATATCCCCTCACTTGTACCAGCCTTCTCTCTCCTTCTCCCTGATTGCTAGCGCATCTGCACAGTGCAAAGGAGGTGATTTCAGCACAAAAGGCATGGTTAGTCCCAGGAAGTAACCCAAACAGGCCACACAGTCTGTATTTGTTGCCATACACAGTGATCCAGGACCTCAGTCACCAGACTCCTCTGCGCACTCTTTCACCCCTCTCTTTGAAGCGAAGGGTGATGCAGCACTACCAGTCTCACAACCAACTCACAGATGAATTTATTTCCTGACTTTCAACCTCAGCAAGTACAAGAAGTAGTCTCATAACAGAACCCTGTTTTCTTCAGGTTTTCTGCTCTACTTTGAAAACCCCTGAGACTAAGATACTTCAGATCAGGCTTAAAGTAGCAAAAGCCTGGGGACTGATCTGAATTTAGGTGAACTTCTGGGACCTTGTGAAATCTGCATGCTCAGTCACAGCCCTGATAATTTTCCCTTTACCTTTGAGCTAAATAAACTCCCCTTCCCTTCACCATGCACTGGAAACTCCATTTTATTCCAGAACTATATAACGTTCTGCTGGGCAGGTGAGATTGGCAGAAAGAATTTAATCTGAGAGCAAGAAACAATAATTCCAACATCTGCTTCCAGTCAGCACTGAGGTTAATAAATATCTCTCATGAACTAGCACCTAGCTATCCTTATTTCACCTTTATCAAAGAGATCAAGCACCAAGAAATCATAATAGTAACCTCTGTAGAACTTATTATTTGCTTATTATGGGAGAAGAGAGTTTATGAAGAAATCTCACACACTCAATAACTTCTGGATTATAAAAAAAAAGAGTAAGGAGAAAATTATCTCTGAAATGTCAATTATAGATGGTTCATTGTAATAGCATTCCTTTTAGGAGGCACTCGTTTTGCAGTCAGACTGTTCAGATCTTTTCACACACACTGAAGAATTTTACCCTGATGATGCAGTCATAAAAAGCCACCTTTCAACTGTGAATACCAGAAAGCCTTGGGCTTGTAAGGAAGGGAAAGTGGAATTATACTAAAGACACGTGACATACAATTGGCACTGTGTCTGCGTTACACAAATAAAAGACAATGAAGGGTTCAAGATAATAGTTCCCAGTAATTACAGAACTGAATTTCATACCAGCTTAGCTCCTATTGCATTTATGGGAAACATAAATAAAGCAACACATCTTAGAAAGTCTCGTTATGCCAAAGTGGTTTTAAGAATTACTGGGGTATGATATAGAGGATTCAGCATCACTCATCTGAGATGAGCTTCAAAGCCTACCAGTGATGAGTACTGTGTCACCTGCAAATGGATGCTGTTAAACTAAACTTCATACCAGTGAAACTAATAGCATCATTGTGCATTTGACAGAAGCGTTTGAAATCATCTAAACCCAAACAATTAAGCAGAGAGAAGAATACATACATATATACACATTTCTCCTACTAAAATATGCAGATATGTTGTTTTTTTCCCATACTAAATCAAGAAGTGAAGAATGTTTTCAGTGCTCAGCAGAACTACATCCTTAGCAAAAAAGCAGCATGAAAGTTTGAAAATGCATGTAAAAGAATTGCCAACTGTCACAAGAGAGCGAAAATCCAAGAAACAATTTACAAGGAATCAAAGACAACGTTATTATAATATCACCGACATCTCCTGCACTAAACTTGTTTCTCTAGCACATACGCTATGACAAATTCAATATGCTAATACTACTTTCATTATTATATGACTACTAGGGTAGGAAGCCTATTGACGTCTTGACAACATAGTGCAGGACACACTCTAACAACAAACTATTACAATTTGATATTATACCTATTATATTAACTGTATAGATCATTGCAATGTCACATCTGCTTGCCTTTAATTTTTCTTTTTAAGTGAAATCTTTAAAGAATTTGTATGAGTTTATGATGAATGTACTTTTACACCTGTCATCTGTGTAAATCCACACCGGTAAAAATAGCATCTGCTCTAGAGAAAGACAGCCACACGCTCACCAACCTTTAGAACAGATCTATATAGTAATAGGAGGTAAAACTTGCTCATTCATTGTTTGCAGTGTTCCTTCTCAGCCCCCAGTTGTTAAGTATCAAACTTCTTACAGGAGTTCCTGAAACATTGATAAGAAGCTGAAATTCGTTCCCTAATTTACAGTGAATTGTGTTAAAATCTACATTGATAGACAGAGCGCTGTAGATCTTCATAGTTGCTGAAATGTATGCGTAGCGGTTGGTACCTATCAAAAGGGGAATTAGAATAAATGAATATTTAAATATTTAAATTTTCTACAATATGTTTGAAGTGCATTTTCAAAGCATTATCATCAGATTTGAGAAACCAGTGCTGAATTGGTTACAAACTCCTTGCTGAAGAGTTTCACAAGCCTCCCTTCTCCCCACCTTCTACTCATTAGCAATCAGAATAGCTCTTACATGCAGTAGTGTAATTGTAACCAAATACAGACTGCACTGGCTGCTTCCCTCCAAGTTTCTAAGAATCCCCTTTGGCTGACCTTTAGTAGCCACTAAAAGATGGTGAAAAGGAGACAAAGAGAAGCAGTACGGAGCTGTAGAGAAGAAAGGGTATATTGAAAATGCTGCATTGCTTTCTCCAGAGGGCTCAATGTCAGAGATATGTGAGAGAATAAACATTATGTTTAATAAGAATATACTTTTTGTAAAGGTAACTAAATTTATCTCATACACCAACAAGTACACGTCATATCTGCTTGTGTCTTTTTATGCATTTCCTGTCCACACCTATACGTATGTGTTTGTATCACAGTTTAACCTGAAGAGTACATTGAATTAAAACTCCATGTACAACCACGAGTGGTTCTGTTCTGTGAAGCAAAATTAAACAAGGTGTCCTCATGAGCTGGCAACCCGAGCATGGCAGAATCAAAACATCCACCTATGTTTAACAGTTGCTTAATATCATGATAAACTAGGTTAGCTTCCGCAAAGTCCCCTTAGGCTCCATAAAAATAAAATAAATTAAACAAAAGAAAAAGAAGAAGAAAGAGTAATCATCAGTAAAGAGGAGAAATCAAATTTCACACTGAACACTTCTTGCTGCTTATCTTACAAAATTATTATTATTTGCCTTCTTAGTTACTTCTATTCATCAGAGTGATGTGTGCAGATTGTGAGAATGCCAAACGTACTCCGAAAACTGACGAGTAAGCAAAAAAAAGAGCTGCTCTTTAAACCCTTCACAGTTTATAGCCACATTTACATAACATTAAATAAGTCAACAAAGGCATCATTAGCTCCCATTAAAATATGAGCGAAGAAATTTAAACGAACAAGACAAGCTAATTGGTAAGTAATGTTGTGTATCAAAAATTATGACTATAAGATTCCAAAGTTAATGAGAAGCCCTACAACTGTGTTTACTAAATATTTCAAAATTAAATTAAAGGTGAACGCGGAGAGTCAGAGAAGTTTTCCTGCTGTCCTTTAGGCTGGCTGAGGATTGTGAAGGTTACCTCTGCTCCTCCATGAAGTCTGACAGTCTCCAGAGTCACCAACACATCATTTGATCTCTATCCATTGGTCAGATTAGGCCTCTTGTTGCTCAACAGCACAGTTTCCTTCTGAAACAGCAACATGAGCCATGATTCCAAATAGCAGGATGAGGTACTGGCCTTCTGCGATGCAGTTCCTTTGGATGTATAAAGTGGTTGAAACCCCCATTCTGTCTCACCCCATTGCCTTCTGGGCTCACTCAGGTGTTTCAGAGGGAGGAAGCAAAAGCAATGCTATAGTAAGGCAGAGGTGGACCAATCTCTTCCTAGTGAAGCCTTCAAAACCTAACACGATGATGTGCTTCAGTACAAGAACCAAACCAAGAATGTCAGTATCTGGCCATCACCACTGTTGCAGACATGGTGTGGGTACCTCCCAGCAGCTGGGATCCTGACTTCTCATGCAGTATTGCAAGCAATGCAGCTTGAAGTTTAAATCAAATATCATCACTATGAAATGTTGACTCTACTGTAGGATAGGAATACTAGGGAAATCTCCTCATTGGCACACAGTGTGACAGCCAGGAAGCTATTTCTGCTGCCAGAGCTGAGGCTGGACATGGGCTGAGCCAGCGCTGCCATTGCCACATCCAGCACTTGGCGAACAGGAAACCTTTGCTGCCGCTCTTACCCGTATGCAGAGAGTGCCCAGGACTCTTCCACCCTTTCTGAGTTGCAGACCACCAGCAGCTCATGTTTACTGACAAAAGTTTCTTTTCACCAATCTTCAGTCCATGAAGTCCCATCAGTTTATGGCTACAAGTTGAAAATCACTCCTGACTTTGCTTTTATCTTTGTCCCTATTAAAACCATTTCCAACTGCCGCATTTCAGCTGTGCTCTACTCCCTTCCAAATGATAGAAGCCACTGAGTGGAGATATAATCCTGCAGAGCCATTAATGAGCATAATTATAGTGCCACATTACACTGTCCCTCTTGCTAATTGGTCATTCATTTGCCATTGTGCATGAAATCACAGGTGTTAATGCCTTCATGATGCTTATCTGAATTTGCCACATAGCATCAATTCCCTTCTGCTTCATTTCTCAGACCAGTGGGATCAGTGTGTGTTTAAAAGGGGAGCACAGGACTATCGCATGTTCAATCTCGTATGTCCAGATGTGTGGGAATGGGTTTCAGTAACACCACACAACTAGATCAGTATCACATTCTCAAGTACAAAGAGCCATTACAAATGCACTCGTTGATCTTCTCTTACAGGGAAGTTTTGGAGATGCTGGCTGAAAGATTCTAGAATTCTTTTTTTTTTTTAAATCTACATTAATTGTAATTGTATTGTTTTAAATAGATGTGCTTGCATATTTGGCACTGAGGGAAGTTTTGAAAGAAATAAGAATCTCATCGTGTTGGAATGCAACTAATTGTTCTACCATAATTCAATGCAACCTTATAAACCATGTGAGACAAAGCTGACATTCACTGGTTCTGGACAGGAGCTTGTTACAAACTAGCTTTAACCAAATACTACAGCTTGAGCACACATACCATCAAGTGAAACCCCTGAATTCACACGACAGAATTTTTGGTCACTGAAAGCCAAAGAAGCGTTGCAGATACCTCATGTTATCTCATAGATTTACAACGACAGTGTTTTCTCTGCCATCTTGAAATCTCTCTTGATTTATTGCCCTTTCCACTAGTTTACATTCATCCAATCAAGGAACAAAAACAAAACAGGGGGCATCAGTAAAAAATCAGGTATCAAGCATTATGTATGCATCAAGAATGTGTACAAGAAAAATTGTTCACAAGCAGTATGCCATCCTGAATCAGGAAAGTACTTCAGTAGGAGATTAACTCAAAGCATGTGCTCGTTTACCACTGTGGGACTCAAGTACATGTTCAAATTCAGCACTTTTTTATGTGTTCCCCTGAGTAGGGATAATTTCCTGATATAGGAAATACATGCTGATTTTTCTCCCTTAGGATAATTGAAAAACATTTATGTAAATTCCAGTTTGTTTCAGATATGGGGGAAAAAAGCAAACTGAAACTCAGCTAACTGTTTTCTCTAACCAGTTCACCAGAAAATCTGTCCCAGTCCATGACCAGAAAAAGATTTTCCTTCATGCTCTATTATCAGCAACCTAATGCAATTTCAAAGTTGGCTCTGCTTTCAGCAGGGGAGAAGGGGGCTGGACTAGAGACCTCCAGACTTCCCTTCCAACTTCAGGGACGTGCTGATTTTGCTGTGTTGGATCCCCGACACACGAGGATGACTTAAGTCACAACTAAGCTCATTTCAGAAAAGCATGGTAAGGAGTAAGATGATAAATATATTAACACAAATAAATACAGCTTTGTTTGGATGAGAACTGGATACAGGACGGCATAACAAAGAGGAGGGAAAGAAACTTTTACATTACCCAGCTGCTCTTACAATAATATACAGAAACTCTGTGAATCATTTCATGGTTTATTAAATGAAATTTTGTTTGCAACTGGTGAGTTAGGAAAATAAACGTCCATGTTTGTTTTCATTTTACTTTTCCTTGGTTTGTCCAGATCTTCACAGTCTTGTATGCCAGCATTGTCCTCTGGGGCTCATTAAAAAGACCAGTGTTTGCTACTCTGATTGTCCAGGGAAATCAGCAACAGATTGCCATTAACCCCATGAGGCCAAGAGCTAGAAATTCTTGATGTATTCCCTGTTGTGGGCAATAAGATCCATTGTAGCCACTGGAGACAAAGGGTTAATTTTATCTCTCCTATAGCTGCTGTCAGACCTCCAGTAAAACAGTGTGTGACCACTACGGGGTACTGACCACTTAATACAGCAGTACCTGCCAAAATTGGCTTAAGACTGAGTGAGATCAAGGGGCAGAAAAATACTGTCTTTTCTAAAGCACATTGTATTCCCAGTGTTTACTTACAGTTCTCTCCTGGGTCAAATGCTTATTTTCAGTAAAATGGTCTTGCTTCTTATAGACTCAACTCCGCAGGAGAAAGCAAGTTATAATCTTGTCTGAAGATGATATCCTTCTATTTATTCACATCCAGTTATGAACTGTTGCAGATATCATTAGCAAAGACTACCAAGGATATTTCCTAACCTAAGGATGTGTTGCCACTTGACTAGTGCTACCATTAATTCAAGTTTTATAAAAGTAGCAAAAATTTGATTGTCTCCCCAAAATAGACAAAAATACTGTTTCAACATGCAACAGCCACAGCTCTGGAACACAGCTGATGGGACTCTGTTGATGTCTCTTTTCTGAGCCCATGGGGTTGTGTGTTTCTCTCATCATTTTTGTCCTGCATTGACTTTCAAGATGCTTGTAGCACTGGAAGTCACATACCAGTGAAGCAGTACACAGGCTCTCTGATATTTCTAGTTTATCATCCTGAATAGACAGAGGATTGGCACTAGAAGGTGTGCCCAAAGCTGGCTAGGCTGCAGATGGGCCAAAGTCACCCCCTGGGAAGGGGGACACCATGCCATGGCCTGCTCTGCCCAGCCACTGCCCCAGGGCTGTGCCCAGTGTGCCCGCATGCTTCAGCCAACAAACCTCAGCTCTCGTGGGAGGACTGTGGTAAGAAGGCACAAAACAGGCTGTGGGAAAGGATGTCAGGGGCTGTCAGGTTCATGCTGAAAATGACTGGGATATGAAAAGCTGCCATCAGGATGAAGTTTTGCTCTCATCTGTATGCTGCCATGCCAAATCATTGGTGATGACATTGATAGCCCTGAGGACCCAGTGTCTGGTGTTAAATATCAAATTGCCCTAGGCTTTTTCAAAAACCCTATTTCGGGCCGGAGTCACTGACATAAACTTCCATCCATCCTCGTAGACTTTTGTGTCAGCAAAAGGCCTTGGCACACAACGACCCATTGAACACAGCCCAGCCCAGGGGGCAGAGCCGGGCCATGTGCTGTCCCCATTCATGCCAACAGAGTGGTCAGCTCTGCTTTAATGTCTTTCCTCTCCCTGTCCTTTCCCCACATGAGGATCTGGGGTAAATTAACACTTGCCAACCTCTCAGGATCTGTGAAACATCGGTCCTTTATGGTCTTTATAGTGCTTTGAGACCTGTACCTGGGAAGTGCTGCAGAAATGCAAAGCATCCCTTATGGATGACCTTATCACTGGGAAAGGAATCTTAAATCCGATCCATTTGTATGACTCCCGGAGAGCCACTGTTGCATTATTCATGACAGTCTCCTCTTCTTCAGAAGGCTAATATTACTTCCCTCCCCCCTCCACCCCCAAACAGCATTCATAATATTAATTTTATATTCTGAACTAAACCACACAGTTCTTTGTAGTGGTCAGTAATAGGATTCCTACCCATACTTAGCAGAGTCCACATCACAGAGAGCACAATCAGCCACCCCAGGAGAAGAGTTCCCAAGATCTCCTCTTACAAGGCATTGTAAAAGTTATAAATAGATTACTCTCTCTCCCTTTGTACCTTCCGGCCCTTTTCCTACACCAAGGGAACATATTTGTCACTAGGACACACAATACGTACTTAGACGTTTGACATCTCTGCCCTCATCAGATGGGCCATACAGAATTTTTCAACAAGATAGAAAATGTGAAATGTTTGGGATGCAGTTACAAGTTTTAGAGTGGTTAAAAGAATGTTAAGAAGAATTAGCCATGGCAGCTTACTTGGTAGTTTGTTATGGCTCCCATTTTCTAATACATCATATTCTTTTATTCTCCTAATTACTTTTTTTTTTGTGTGAAAGACAATTCCCAGGGAACGAACACTCCATTTCTTTGAACCACTGCCAATAATATGCACCACAATTGCTGAAAGCAAAGAGAGGATCTGGCATATCTATTAGAGCTTTGCAAAGACATACTTTTTTTCTTTTTAACCTTGGTTTTCCCTTAATACCAACATTGAATAAATGAATTACATTCCCTCTTTCCCCCCCTTGGCTCACAACTTCTATTTCTGTTTTCAAGTTGTTAGTTTTGTGCTTTTTTTTTTTTTTAAGTCAAGTCTTGATGGGTAATTATTATATTTCAAGCGTCTTCTGTCTGAGCCATGTATTAAAAAATAGCAGCTAAGAAAACAAGTCTAAATTAACAATCTACTTTCTACAAAGTGATTTTAAAGGCATTAGTACAGCACTCCTTCCACCTCAGTCTCTACCTGCATTGTCCTTCTAAATATCCTTTTAGCACAAACCACACTAGCTCACCTTGAGACGAATGAAACCTTTTATTCAAAGGCAATTCACACCCAAATCTTCATTGTTTGCAAACACCTTCACATCTATAGCAGTGACCCAAGCCAGCTAACTTGCAAACCACAGAAATTTTGGACCTTTATCTTTAGCTCCTCTTTAATAAGAAAGGCACTTCCATTCATACATCAGCAAGAATGGATAAAGGGTGTTAACAAAAGAGTTTAAAAATACACAGCTTCCATAAGCAATGTTGTTCATGTCTGGCGGCTTATTCGCAGTTCTACCTACTGGGGTATAAATAAGATGTCCCCAGGTGTTCTTGGTGGAAAATGGAGACATGAGAGATTCCTCGCTTCCCTGTGGAAATATCTGGAATTCTAGGTATTGGGGTGGGTGATATGTGAGGTTGATGCAATCTGACAAGACCTATCTGTTCATCAAACACAGTCAGAAAAGAGGATCTTAATCTTTTCTTAGAATTAGTGTTTCCAGGAGTTTTGTTTGTTTTTACAGAAAATAACAGAAGTGAGCAGTCTGTTGATCACATACGACTTACTAATCATTCAGCAAGTACTCATTTTTTTCCAGGCAAAATACAGGATATGTTCTTGCAAGAATTTTGCTTGTGGAACTCCCACTGGGATATCTTCAGGAAAGGAATCAAACAAATAACATTCAAATAAAAGACTGTGCTCCATTAGGAGGGAACTATTCCAGGTGAAATCTTACCCGGGACCTTGAGGGGTTGCTATGTGGGAACTCTCATTACAATCTCAAACCAACAGCTACTGGTGAAAATGGAAGCTACTGTTTACCCAGAATGAGGGAGATCTTTGTGCCCATGGTCTTGTGCTGAAAAAAGCTACTTAGCTGTTAGCTGATCTTACAGCATCCTGATGCTTTAGAAGATGGGGGTGGAGGTCGGGGGAAAGCTGACGAGCTTTTTGTAGTTCAATATTGGTTCAATGCAGTCATAAGCAAAGACGTGATCATGTACATTTCTGGCTGTTTTAGATATCTAATTTATGTGCTTTGAATAAACAACCTGGAGATGCATTTGCTCCCATATTGACTTCATAAGTAACTTTGCCATCTAACTTTGGTCTCTGACTGCCTGAAATAGATTAGTATGAATATATATCAGTAGAATGTACTATCTGTGCAACTAAATACATTAGAAAAGACGTTCAGAAAAGAAAATCTCAAGATTTCTGTATTTCTTTCTTTTCCTCTGCCTTATAGCCTTAATGAGAGCCAAATATCGAAAACCAGGCACTCAATTTGCTATGTGAATTATCTAACATAGTAATGACTTGATCTGTGGACACAAATACTATTTGTACAGTCACATTCTACTGTTTGAGCATGCAAATGATGTGCACACAGATTCAGTAGTTGCATGGAGACTTCCTGGAAAATGAAGTCCTTAAATTCAATTGCTGTTGGCACAAACAGCAAAACAAAGCAACACAAACAACGATCTCTGACTCTAGTGAGTGTAAACTGATACAAATTACTGCTCCCAGTTATGTTTTAGCAGATATTCAACAGAATGCACTGATCTCGTTTCCTTGATGCTGGGAACCAGCTCCAACACTACCCTCAAAATAGCCCACCGTTCTTTGCACATTTGTGCATTTGCTATTGGATCTTGAGGCATTTTGGAAAAGACCAAACTGCTGGCACCAATTCAGTCACTCATTCAATCAACATTTTCTTCACCGCCACAACATACATGCTATGCACCTCTCTTACAGTGAACGTAAGTACCAGGGAGGTGTGTCAAAGCAGCAGAGAAATCTCAGATTCTACAGGGCAATCCCTGCCAGTTCCATCCAGGGTGATACTGAGCAGCCCAGTGGCTGCAGCAAATCATGCCAGCTGGACAGAATCCCTTGCTGGTCTTCTGCCAGATGAGACGTGGCAGAAATCAGTTTCTCCCCCCAACAGACACTATTAATTTGAGGTTCAGAAGCAATAATCTCTCTGTAGGATGGGGAATGTTGTTCTCACAACCCCTTTCCCTGCTCCTTGGTGAGGTTTCAGCAATATCTCTTCAACCAGAGCCCAGGTCCTCTTGGGTCAGGTGAGCAGTGCAAAAAGCCCCAGGATCACATCTCCAGACAGGGCCTTAGCTTTTCATTCACAGGGTCAGAGGTTCTTCCACAGTGGGTGTCTAAGCAGATGCCAGCCTTGTGTCACAGAGAAAAGCACCTTGAAAATACTAGGGGATGGCAGAAATGGGAAAACAGCAAGGATAAGAAGTTTCTCAGCAGAGAGCTAAAAATGTCACTTTAGACTCCTTGAGTTAGCATTTTATTTCTGGCTTGAGTCGTATGTCTTTAATTCAAGTAGTGAAACGTTTTGCTCATCTCTTTATACGGATGAATTAAATTATTTTTGGCAAAAGATGTGAAATATGTTGGATAGCCTTGCACTGTTTTAACATATGTTACCACAATAATTCAGGCATTATGAAAAATGTTAATACTATGGTATTGTCCTACGTACTACCAATTTGGTAAATTGTTCCTGAAATAGACTTTTTTCAGGAAAATTCTTTAAATATAATGCATTAAATGTGCATTTTTGGTGGGATTCAGTCTTCAAGGAAATATATACCCATTTGAAATTGCCCAAGGCCATCCCACATCCATTGTTTTCCCATGTAAGATGTTTCCCTTTTATTAGTATGTTTTTTTCCCCCCTATCCTTCTTCATATGAGAGAGAAAAGAAATGATACAGGGCTCATTTCGAAATCCATGAAAGTTGGATACTCCCAAAATTCCAACAAGATTACAGAGAAATCTCATCTGGTAAATATTACGTTCTGTTTTTGTCTTTGCTTAAGCTTTTACACAACTTGACAGCCTGTGGTATTGTGCCACATTTCAAAGTTAAGGTTTACAAACATCTGGCTTGGGTTCAACATTCCTCTCCATATGGACCACAATGTCTCCAGCATACATTGTTTGCCTGTACAGAATGAGGTATAAAAATAAGAGTTTTCCTAGAGAATTACGGAAACCTCAACAACCAAGCCCATTTTCATGATTCATTGACAAAAGTCTTTCTTTTAGTGCATCTTCATGAAAAATAGCTTTTGTTCTCCTAAGTGGACATTAACATTGGGCAAGAAAAAATTTTTCATCCATGAAGATAATCAGTTTTAGAAGAAAAGTTTCATCCTGAATTGAGATGAAAGTCTAACATGACAATTGCTGTGAGTGGGAGACAAACAGCTCAGGCCAAGTGAAACATTTTGTCTCAAATAGTTTTGAAATATTTAATTTAATTACTACTATTTTTTCTTAGGCATTAAGTGACTTTTTGAAATAAAAGAATTCAGTAAAAAGGTATTTTTTTTTCATTTGGAAAATATTGGCAGAAGGCGTTTTGATGATTTGGAACATTTAAAAACTATTTTATTTGCCTACCTGTTGGAGTGCGTCCAGAGGAGGGCCACAAAAATGACCCAAGGGATGGAACACCTCCCCTAGAGGACAGACTGAGAGAGAGGGGCTGTGCAGCCTGAAGAGAAGGCTCTGGGGAGACCTGAGAGTAGCCTGTCAGTATCCAAAGGGGGGCTGTAAGAAAGAATGGGACACACTCTTTATGAGGATCTGCTATGGTAGGACGAGGGGAAATGGTTTCAAACTAAAAGAGGGGAGATTTAGACTGGATATAAGGAAAAACTTGTCTATAATTAGGGTAGTGAAGCACTGGCACAGGTTGCCCAGAGAAGTGGTGGATGCCCCACACCTGGAGACATTCCAAGACAGGCTGGGGGGGCTCTGAGCACCCTGATCTAGCAGTAGATGTCTCTGCTCATTGCAGTGAAGTTGGACTAGAATGATCTTTATGGGTCCTTTCCAACTCAAACAATTCTACGATTCTATGAAAATTTTGTTAAACTTGCTCACTTTCCAGGAAGAAAATAGCAGTTTCAGTAAGTCCACATTTCCAACAAAGTAGCTGTAACAATTTCAACATCTTTTGACAAAGATGTAATATGAAAGTACACTAATGGAAATATATTTATTCCCTGTAAGTTTGGTATATCTTATGCTTTGGGTCAATAGATGGATTTTTCCTACTGTGTCACTGATATGCCTAAAATTCAATACAAACCTATGCCATTAGTACAACTCTACACAGCCTTAGAATGAGTGCCCTACTACCTACCTTGCATTGATTTGGTGATGTCAGAAAGCACCAGCCAGGTTTCCAGATTTTTGAACCAATGCTGGTGATGTAGAAAGAAATGCTCTCAGGTTGCTCTCATTGATGAGAGCTCACTGATGAAAAGATTAGTTTTTGATATTCGGGTTTTATTTTAATCAGAAATGAAGTTCCCAAGACTCCAAAATTGTAAACGTGAAAGGACATATTGCCTTCAAACTTTCTTCTCCAAGAGATGGTGTCAGATTACCAGCAGTGAAGATCTCCAAACATTTGGCTACCAGCCTGGCTAATAGGGCAGCAATAAGCACTGGATGAAAGGCAAACCTGTGGAAGAGATTGTTCAGTGCTAGTAAACAAGATTTGAGTTTCACATTCTCCATCTTGGAAACCTCTGTACTGCTGGGAAGGATCACTGTATGCACACCCTGTTTCTTCAAGTACACATTTCTTTAAAGGAATGAACTTGGATTAACAAGGAACTGAGACCTGAAAGTTTCAGGTTTTATTTGCGTGTCTGCTGCAAGTGCACTGTATGATGGCTACCAAATTCCTTAACCTCTCAGAATCTGTTTACCATCTTCTAGAGTGGGAGACCTTGACTTTAAACTTCTGAAGATTAACCTTTGCAAAATAATTTTATAGGCATTGATAAAATTTGACATAAAAAAGCAAAAACAAAATAAATGCTTGCTTGCAAATTCAGCAGCATGACTGCACTGTCTGGGCACAGAGATAGGGGTTGGGACAAGAGTTATATGTACTGTGGAAATAGTCATTCTTTATTCATTTTAAAAGGTCAACACAGCTTGCCAGCATATCACTGCTGCAGCTGTTGCAGAGCTTGTTATGGCATTAGGCTGACTCGGAATGATTTCCTTCCAAAGCATTTTGGCACAGAGCACAACCCAACTCACACCCGAAGCGAGGAAACCATTACTGATGGTGTTGATGACAAGAAAGCATCCAGGAGGGCCAAGCCAGAGATCTGTGTGGATTGGAAGCTGAAGGATGGGCTGGAGCGGGGGAAGAAGGCAGGAACCCCTTCTATCACTGACCTGGCAGCACTTATTTTCCACCACAAAACTAACATACAATAGGCTAGAACACCTGCTACTAATTTGGGTGCATGCAAACACTACTCATGCAAAATCTTTTGAGCTGTTTCTAGCTAACAATTTTGTTTTCTGATGGGAATGATCACAACTTACATGCTGTGAAGCCTTTGGCACACTGCAGTTGCTGGGTTTGGACTGCTGATAGACAGGGAGCTATTCTTTCTTTCCTCTTCTTTTCTTCTTTTTTCCATTTTTTTCTTTTTTTCTTTTTTTGATCTGTGGGTGGAACCCCCACAACTGTCAGAGGGAATTTCATACATCTTCTGATGACAGATTGAGTCCTAGCAAGAATGTATCATTAAAACAAAAACAACAACAAAAAAAATTGGTCTTCTAGCATTTCAAATGGAACTAAAGAGAAAACTCCCTAGAAGATCTTTCTGATGCATTGTTTTAGTGACATTGCCCTGTTTACCCCTCTCAAGATTGGGGAAAGAATATCTTCTCCAATGGAGATTCTTTCTGCAGCCAAAACAACCCGCGTGCTGTCCCAGAGAGACCATCCTGAATGGCCCATTGTTTGAGCTCTCCCCATATACAGATCTCCTATCTGGAAAAGCATCTGGAGCTTCAGACAGCACCTCTCTGGATCACACTTCACACTCAGTTCTGGTTGTTTCAAAGGAATATGCAAAGTGCATACAATAGTCCTGTCCCTACCTTCAAATCTGCAATTATTAAGGGTGGAAGTGAGTGGAGTTATTATGCAACCTCACTTTGTGTATTGTTCTTCCCACAGTACGCAGTCAGCAATTTGAACACTTAAACCAGCAAGCTAATGGTTCAGCAAGAGGGACTTGGGTTAATCCTGCTCACAGAGTCTTCCCAACATAACCAAAATTCAGTTATCTGGAATTTGGCCACTAAGTTCAAATTACCCACTAAGACTCATTCAGAAGTCCCTGGAGAAAAGCGGATTCTTCTGCACACATTTCACCATATCTCAAAATAGATTAACTGGACTGGCTCTGAAGGTGCCTCTCTCACTGCTTGGTTTTGTAGGACATTGGTCAACTAGCTTAGTATGAACTTAAACTTGTAAATGGCTGAAATGAGATCAACATCTCCCACAGCTCATGGGGTTAGGTTCTAGCAGTGGGCTATCCTCACCAGCAGTACTTAATATCTGATTTCAAAGGATCATAGGATGGCTAGGGTTGGAAGGGGTCTTGATCATCTAGTTTCAACCCGCTGCCATGGGTAAGGCTGCCAACCACTAAATCAGGCACCAGATCAGGCTGCCCAGGGCCCCCATCCAACCTAGTCTTGAACGCCTTCAGGGATGGGGTGTCCACAGCTTCTCTGGGCAGCCTGTGCCAGTGCCTCACCACCCTCTGAGCAAAAAAATTTTCCCAACATCTAATCTAAATCTCCCCTCTTTTCAGAATTTCCATGCTGAAATTCCCTTCACTGGGGTTTGCAGCATAGTTCACATGAAAAATCAAGGCTGTATCTGGTGTCAGAAAAAAAGGATTTCATGGCTGCTATTTAAAATAGCAACTTCAAGTTTTCATGGCTTAAGCCTAGACTAGCTGGCCTTATGGTTTCCACTTGGATCTTCACGTTTGCTATACAAACACACTTCCATTTTTTCTGCTTTATTATCTTGACACAAGAGCACACAAAAATACAAGAGCAAACTCCAATAGCCTTGCAATTGCAACGAATGACATAAACCAGGAATCTCAGCAGACATTAGGCAGACCCACAGGCAGAGTGAATTGGAAGCAAATCTTTCTACTACAACCCTAATTACATATAAGAGCCAGAGAAACAATACATAGTACACCTACTTAGGTATATTGCAACTAACCATTAGTAGGCTGGCTATGATAGATCACATCTTCACATAGATTATGCTTAATGAAAATTTCTTTTCAGCGGTGAAAAACTTTGAGCCACACAAATGCTCCTAAACAGCTATACAGAATTAAGCTTATATATATATATGTATATGTGTGCACGTACATGCACATCTGATGGCAGATGTGTGTTGGAGAAAGTTTTTTATGACTATTCATCAAATTTGATAAGAAATGCCACAGAATTATGTTTGCAGAATTCCCTTATTTGGGAAACCATTAAAATCATAGAATCACAGAATCACGTACGCTGGAAAAGACCCATAAGATCATCAACTCCAACCATCACATTTAATGCAAATTTTGAAGTACAAAAGGATGATAGGAAATCCTCTCACTTTCTCTGAATGGAGAATCAGTTTTATTTTTTGTTATCATCCACACAACTGGGATACATACCATTAGGTAACGTGCTTCATACCAGAAAGGTTGGCTTCTATCACCATCAAAGTCCAGAAACCATTGGGATAACTGGCTCAACGCCGGTGAAAGTTGGGACAGGACATTTGAAA
>WBMW01001139.1:2236938-2331322 GCA_013396635.1 Penelope pileata | reverse complement strand
AAAAAAAAAAAAACACAAGTAACCTATTTTGTTACAAACAGGAGAAACACCCTTGAAGTATGGTCAAGTCTACTGGCAAACAAGCAGAAGAGGTTTCATCCAGCCATGGATGGGTTGTCCCTGTGATGGAAAGCTTCACCATGTGCCCTTGAACATTTGCAAGCAGCTGCTTTCCGCACTCTCTTCAGGGGCACTGTCATTTACCGAAAGACTTGTCTGTTTGCCATGAGTGTCAGGTGCCTGAGGGATGGTCTGTTTGCACTAAATATTGAAAGGCTGCCCTTCATAAAAATGAACAAATACTTTCTACCCTGCAGAGGGGGAGACTCACAGGAGATTCCTCTGAGCAATTTGTCTGAGAGTGAGACGCGCTCAAAGTAGATTCATTTGTAACAAGGAGGAGTTTTCATAGAAAATGTGAAACAATATGCCTGCAATACAATTGCAGGTAGCTATTTATTCCTAGAGCGTGGGGGCACAAAGTGGGTCTAATATCTTAGGATTACCTTGGAATTAAAGGCCTGGTTTTGCCACGATTCCTCCCACATGTAGTACCTTACTCTGCTAGCATAGACTGGGAATGCAGCCTGCTCCTCAGCTGCAGCTAGGGAATCAGTTTACTGATCCAATCATCCGGAATTAATTCTTAATGTAGAAAGAAAACTACGTTTACACCAACACTGGTAGAGGGAAAGGGTCATCTCTCACTTTCCCCCATTAATCCTGCTTTTGATGGATTTTAAGAGACCACCTAGCAATTACTGTTTTGAAGATTTGCTTCAGGAAATGGAGTCCTGATTTGAGGCTTTGCCCTTTGAGCTTTGTGCCATCAGATCTGCTCATGGTCCACATCAAAAGCAAGTCAGCTCCACTCACCATGCCTACCTCAACAACTCAGATTGGCATTTAGCCAGTAGGAGAGGGAAGATGGAATCAAAATGCCATAACATCCAGTCTCTGCCACCTGCTTTCTGTTTGCCCACTCGGAGCAGGAAAGAATGAGGGGACACAGTCTGGAGATGTTTTTTCAGAGGCGCAAGGCCTTGGGGATGCGATGACTGCTTAGGTGTAGGAGTGCCTCTTTCTCTTCAACCCCTGTGTGGGAGCTGAGGCAGTGCGTATTTTAAAATCTAGCAAACACCCAGAAGTAGAAGGCAAAGGCAAGGGCTGTTCTGCAGGAGTCTGGAGCTGGCATCTTCCAGCACCTAAGTGCCAGCTGCCAGATAGTTTTGTTTTTATTAGGTTGACAGCTACACATGGGTGGGTGCCAACTTTTGTTCATTATATTTCATATTTTATAGCTTTGGTTTAGGTTTGGAAAGCTGTCGGCATTTGGAACGACAGCAGCCCCTGCCCCTAAGGGACAGTCACAGCTTTTTTTCCCCTTCCCTTTTTAACTTCTCTCTCTTCCATGACAGCTGCACTTTCTACTGGTGCTTGTTGGCTGCGCTCCCCTCAGCCCCCCCAGGGCTCTGCTCCTTCCTTGCAGCTCTGTGTTTAAGTCACGTCACGAGCAATGTTTAGCTTTGCTGCAGCAACTCCATGGCAAACAAACGGAGCTCAAACAGATTGGAAACGCAGCGTTTTGATAACACCTCACACATGACATTGCAACCCCAACAAGCTGTCCTTCAAACCGACCCGCCAGCTGACCCCCGCAGTAGATAGGGATCAATCCAGCAAGGTTGTTAGCTTCCACAATGAGGCAGTTTCAAAGGAAATATATGAGCTTCAGCAACTTGGCCAACTGTGTCATTCAAAGCTGCAATGGGGACATTTCACAAAAGGGCCAGCTATCTGGCAGACACTGTCAGTATGGATCATCACAACGTATGTGTAAATGAATAAAGGGGCCTCGCGTTACCTGGGAAGTTCGTTTACCAGGGAATCCTGTGGTGGGGATTGATTTCATTGCCTGGTGGTGTAGATGTGCCAGCAGAGCTCAAGATTGTGCCTGTAACTTTCTAAGTGTCAGGCATTAACTTAAAAGGAAGTATTAGCCTGCAGATTCTCTTTGCATTTTTGTATTTTAATGGTCAACTTCTTGTTTTTGACAAACAAGTTGCTTGTAAACTATGACTTGGTTGTTCATAAGGACTCTCCAAAGGACAAACCTTACTTCTCACCAACTATCTGTTCAGGAATACTTTGTTTTAAAATTTTTATCGGAAGATAAATCTTTTTGCAAAACTGTTAGAGAAAAATCTTTGATCAGTGGTACTATTTTGATTGTATGTTTCAGGCAAAAGCAAGACTACTGACATTTGACTGTGCATTTAGACATTGAATGACCCTTCATACCACAATCTGTGAAACTTTCTGCATTCTTCAAATATATTTCATCATTACCTCACCACAACTAAGAAGGAAAAATCATTGTAAAAGTAGCAGAGAATAAACAATGAAACCTTCTCCAGCCAGCTCAATCTGGATTCCCCATTTACTGCCAAGGAGGAACGCTGTCCTGGAGCATGCACTGAGAAAGTCTGCAGCTGTCAGGCTGGATCCTGAACATCAGCATCTTCGATGTTCTTTCAAACGAAAGCATTTTTGTGACCGTGAGTGAGGGGACTGTGAACGTGTAGAGAAGAGTCAACAGCATCCACTTGCTGCAGCCCTTATTTATTGGTCAGATATGCAGAATCACATTACCATGGTTTGTGAACTAGAAATCTGGCAAGAGCAATTTGACTCTTGTATTTACATTTCTAGCAGTTTCATCTTGTCATTTGTGGTTTTCTTCAAATTAGAAAACAATTAAATGAAGACTCTGGCAAAGAAGTGGAGCCAGATGTAACAGTTTCTCTTTACTCTTTGTTAATAGCAGCAGCAGCAATGTAATTTAATTCTGTCAGCTCTTCAGCTGCACAGCAGCTGAGGAGATATGCAAAGGAAGAACAGGATCACTCTCCTAGCATGTTAGATCAGCATCCAGTACTCTATCTGCCAAAAAGGAGAGCCCTTGAACCATAGAAACTCATCTCTGCTGGGACTCCGAGAGCATCATCCAAACCCCTCTGACCTCACATACACACTGGGGCTACCCTGACACTGTTTGGAGAGTGAGGGGTCATGAGTTCAAATTACATTAACCCAAAAGCAAGCAAATAAAGCTCCCTTTATTAAATAAAAGACATATTCCAGAAAATTGGATGGCCAAAAAAAAGGCACTTTTACACTAGACCTATTTGACTATCAAATTAGATACTTCCAAAGACACTTATTTTCACATATGCCTCACCCATCTGATTCCTCCAAGCTACACACACCAAATATAATGGATCATTTTCTACCTGATGTAGGAGAAACTTTGCCCCACACCTGTAGCAGAGCTGTCTGGGGACAAAGCTCCAAGATGATGAGAGAGCTTTTCTTGGGATAGGGCTCCAGCATAAGAGAGAAGACGTCAGAACACTTTCTGTGAAAGCTTCCCAGCCTGGAACCAGCCTGTTTTCTTACATCATCGTGATCAAATTATAGACTGAGAGCCAGAAAAATATTTAGGCACCTGACCCTTGATTTCTGTGAGAGTTGCCCTGGAATAACAGCACTGGAAGACAGATGACAGCATGTACAAATATTGCCAGGCTATATTTGATACTATACCAATTTAACCGTGAAATAGCTTCACATAAATACCAAAGTTATCGTTCTTCCTGAAAATAATAATAATAGCTTATTGAAGCACTTGAGGAAGAGGAGGCAGTTGCCTGGTATCAGAAATTTAAATCCTCCAATCCAACAGAGAATTAGTCTGAAGGAAAAGCCTGCTATAAAATTATTGTTGTTATTCCCCATGCTCCAGCCTTCTGCCCCACGAGGACACTGGCACACAAGCTGCTGACACTGCATTTGTCCCCTCTGGAGGTAGGGATGGCTGCAAGACGTAGGGACTGGAGAAAGTCTTAGATCAGTAGAAACAAGTATAACAGTTAAAAATAGTAAAACTCAATGAGCAAATCCTCATTGAAGAGCTGTATCCACGATGCCTGTAAGCAATGGGACATCTCTAACCACAAATGTCTACAAACAATTGACATAAGACAGGACAACTGTTTACATACTTCCCTTTTTGTCTAACCGTCCTAAGGAGCAGCGCCATTTGGTTATCTCAAAAGAACAAAAGTTAGGTGTGAATTTGCTGGAAGAAGCAAGGTTATGAGGCTCTGAAGCTACGTTTCAGCACTGCCAAGATCCCCAGCCTTGTGAAGCTGCTTTCTGCAAGGTCTGTAGAGTCACCTTACCCCCAGCCACAGGCTGGATGCATCTGCCGCTGGGAATGGCTGTCCCTGTTTTAAATAGCGGCTCTAAGAATTAATCTTTAATAAAGTTTGGCACTAGAGCTCCAGAAGTTAAGATCAAAGGGCCATCTGAATGCTACCCTCAGGTATACAGGCACTTCTCCCATTGAAGTCACCAAAGAATTTGGCCCACAGTATGTTACTCCTCCTTATACCAATTAATTTTTGCATACCAATTAGTGTGCCACATTATAGGTTTGAACTGAATGTGCCAGTTTAGTTCGTTTTATGTTTTCTGGGAATAGAATTTGCTTGAAAGTGTTGCATTCTATATGTTTCTTATTAGCAACATGAAGAAAAAGACCCAAACCTCGAAGCATTAACGTTGACCTTAAATGATTGACAATAAACTCTTCTGTTACTGGGATTCCCTTTCCTCACCATAGAAGAGGTGAATTTCTTTTATTTCCATCCATCAGGGCCAGCTGCCTAGAAACATTTTTAATTACTGTATATTCTTGCTCTGGAGGAAAGAACATGGCTTGTGCTGATCACTCACTTAAAAAAAGGTTATAATCCTAGCAGCAAAACAAGTTGCTTGTCTAGATAAGGATCAATGAAAATGTTGTACACGGACGCCAAGACTGGAGCCTCAAAGCTAGCAAACCGGGCTACACAATTTGTGGTAACACTATATGTTAACAGCAACTGAAGCAATAAAGTCACAGCTTAAAGCCTCTGCTCCAGCCTCCTGTGGTTCCTGCTTTGGTCAGATGCAGCTGAAGCAGAAAGGCTACATTCCCACAGCTCTGATTCAGTGATGGTCAGTCTGGGTAGATTTTTCTTGGCACAACAAACCTCAGTAATTGCATTTATTTATCCCCGGGATTTGCACCAAACTGGAACCAGTAGGTCAAGTAGGCTCACTGGTGTTCAGGTTTCAGCAACGCTGTTATGCAGTTATTTGTCCAAATGGAAAGGAAAGCGTTTCTCAGAAACTAAACCAGGCATAAAACCAAACAAGACCCCTTCCCCAGTCCCCTCCCTGAACAGCTATAACAGGTTTTATAGGAAACATATGATTGTTCTCCAAATTAAACTCACAAGAACACAATTGCTGAATTGTTGGTCCCCGCCCCCAATATCTTTTGTGCAAAACAATTCTTGTACCAGATAGAACAAACAGATCCAGAAGAGGACAGTCCAGGTAACAGGCACTTGAGGTGACCTTATTATCCACATCAGGAAAGCATCTGCATAACTTTTCATTGAACTGCTAAAAATTAAGTATCAGAAAAAGGAATCCGATAGCAACTACTGGTTTGGATTAGACTCTTCTCACCTGCACCCTATATTGGATTATACAGTTCCTCTGTGTTAACGGTACAAGTAATGAAATAGAATTCAGGTGACGTTTCTGGTTTACTTTTTTTATGACCAACTACAAGACAATACATGCAACGGACTTCAGGAAAACTTTGGTATTTTATTGTAGTTTATAAGCAATGTGTTTTTCTGATGTCTTCGCATTTAAAACCCCAGTAGAATTTATCCATTAACGGATAAGAAATTAGAAGAAAACCCTACATTTTAATGTGAAGCATGCATTTGGAAATGCTAGGAAACTCAGCACTTAAAATTCACAGCAATAATGCACTGAGGAATATTTCTCCTTAAAACCAAGACCCCAGTTACGTGTTTTCAAGAACAACATCATTGTCTCCATGAAGATAACTGAGTCCTCATTACTTACAGTCCCTGAAATATTCAAGATTGTTGGTACGAGGGTGAGCAGGAGGAGGTTGTTATTTTCTTGAGATTTTTGTTTCAAGAAAGTAAAGCAGGTGGTTTGAAGTTTATTTTTTCATAAAAAAAAAAAGGACATTTCAGGGGGTTTTTTTTGCTGCCTTTTTTTTCGGTAGCATCATATTTTAAAAAACATATTTTAAAAAACATATTTTAAAAGCTAACTACAAACTTTTCTTCATAGCCGTGTCTCTGTTCTATGTTCATGGAAAAACATTGTGTGGCTGTTCACATGGGCAAGTTCTTGCTTTGATTACTAGTGACTTTCCAGGAAGCCTAGAAAAAAATAATATTTTGTTTGCACTAGGGAAGTAATTCCAGTTACTTAGCACTACAGCAGCCACTGCATTGGGCCTGCAGCATGTTATGTCATTGGGGTAGCTCAGAAACAAAACTGTTGTGGTGTAGGGTCATATAGACCTGTGAAAACAAAGGTGGTCACTTACCTTTTGTCCCTCAGCAGGAGATGCAGTGGCTGAGCCCTCTGTGTCAGGAAGCAGAAGATGACAAGGGAAGATAGGACACAGCTGTTTTGGCATTCACAGGAAGGGGATGATGGTGCAGAAGATGCTCACCTGCTAATGCTGCCCAGGAGGGCTTTAGAGAGAAAGAAAACCAGAGAGACTCAGGAGTGGTGAATGAATCAGGAGAATCTGGGCTAAAGGCCAACGAGAGGGAGCATCACCTGGTAGGGAAGGCCACACCTGCAGCATTAAACAAACAGTCTCAGCAGGAAAAAAGAATACAAAAGGAGGAAAAAAGAAAAAAGAAAAGAGAGGTAGTAGCTATAAGACAAAAAGGAACTTACAATATTCACCTTTTTCTTTTTTTGTACTATTGTAACTCCAGTAAGAATTTCCTACATCCAAAATTGCTGCAATGCCAACAAACTATGTTATTGGTAGCCTGGCAAACTTTCATAAGAGAATTCCAGTTCTTTGACTTAAGTGACTTTGTAATAATTTAGGTTTTATTCTTTAAAAAAAGAAAAAAAGGGAAGTGAAAGATGTTGCACACTGTCACTGTGCTTGAGAAAGGACTGAAAATCTATAAGGCAAAACCAAAGATTTGAAATGTTTTTTTCAGAAGTAATAAACTTGTGGGCATCAATCAAATCTCTTTGTAACATGACTTCTGAGGGATCCTTGCCCTAAAACTGAAGACTTTTCCAGATGACCTGGCCTTTGAGAAAACCAAGAAATATGAAGGGGAAAAAAACACAAAGCCCTTCAGTTTTGACAACCTAACTTAAAGAACGCAAAGCCCTGCAATACAAAAGGTATCAGGAGGTCTCAACAGCCCACTGGTTCCCATTGGTAAATACCTATTATCTTATCAGCTGGAGGACAGCCTCCATGCCACGTCTTTCCCTTTCTATCACTGTTGCATAATACAGCTTCATTTCATTTTTGAAAGAAGTTTGTTTACCAAGAGGAAAGGCAAAAAGAATATGTTTTGTCACCTCTATGCTAAACCTATTGTCTCCTTCCTAAAAGCAATCATCTTTAGATATTAAAATGGCATGATCTGGGTATTGCATAGCATTTCTTCTAATCTTCCTGCATTGCCAATTCAGTTCACAGATTGCATTCATTCTCCTTTGAAAAGCTTACATTGTTGAGTCAGAACTTTCCTAAGAAATAGCATTTGCTCACATCAGCCTCACGTTAGCAAGGCAAGGACAAAGTCAAGAACAGAGGAGGGACTGTTTTTATAAGGAGAGAGAAGAGTCAGAGGCTGGAGCTGGTTATGATACCTTTTGGAACAACTCAGATTAAAAGGCAGAAATACACCGAAGTCATTTTTTTTCCTCCAGTCATGAAATAATAACAATAAGAAAGGCATAGAGCACAAGTCATACTTAAATACAATGATGGATAATGCATTTTCTTCAACTGAAGATGAAAAAAAAATGAGAGCAAATAAGTCAGATATTTTCCCAGCCCATGTTAAGATCTGTTTGGTTCTGGTCAAACTCCACTTTTCAGACCTTTCCCTGAAAGGGGCAAAACACAAACCTCCTATTCCAAATGCAAGAACTTTAGGGCAATTCAGATTCCCATGTAACCTAAACCTTGTGCAGGGAGTCAGTACCACAAGGAAGCACACTGCACGGGCAGGGAAACCATCCTTCAAAATGGTTCCTCCACTTCCAGTTCTTATGATCAACAAGAACACTAAGAAAGCTGTATAAGCTGTATAACACTAAGAAAGATGTATATCCCTGTGTGTATATATCCAGCCAGCCAGCTGAGCTTTGTATGCTGTACAAAAGAGCCTGCTTACTAAATCCCATCTTTTTGTTGTATTCTTTAGTTTTGATTCACAGATTAAAAAAATGCAACTTTGTACACAACTTCTCCTTCTGAATCTCCCCTGGGGCAGGTGAACCCTTTGACCTGGCTTTATTTCTGCACACAGTTCACAAACAAAATTTCCCTTGCAATACAGGCAGGTGCCTCAGTTCCAGGTCTGCATTAAGGCTTTGCTAAAGAAGCACAGAGCAAAGGCAATGGCACAGGAGCGCTCTCAGGAAGCAATTCAGAGACATCATGCTCTATCAATGCAGGTTGCTAACACCAACGTAAAAGATGTCATGCTGCATGGATCACCCATCTAACCTTAGAGAAGCTGTTAATAAAGACACATTTTTAATTTTGCACACAGTAAGATCACACAGGGCTCACAAAGCAGCAGAAATGTACCTATAACTCTTATGTGTATTTCCAGACAAATGATGCAGCTTTCTTTATGACATCAATTTATTTTTTCACTTTGCAATTACGTAAAAACAGCAATAACACGGGAAGAGAGATGATGTGACGGATCCTAATGCTGAATTATTCATTGCCCTTCAGCTGCTGACTTCACATCAGACAGTTCCCAATGCACCTCGCATAAATCACAGTGGATCTTTTTTGCCACAACCACTCTAAGGTCCTATTGAGTGCTTTTTCACCTAAATACCATAGGATAATGGTCTTCTTTCAAGGAGGGGATGTGCATACATTGATTGGAAAGGAGGTCTGTCCCCTGCAGTCACTGACATTTGGTGAGGAGGAACAGCAATGTAACACACTATAAAAAATGTGTTGGATGCATAGGGTTTATACAGAAATTAGGTAATGAGATATATATACATACATATACATTTTATAGTGAAGAGCATATACTTTGATGTAAGTAATGTCCAATATCTGATAAGCTGTTACTTTGCAGAGTTGATTGTCATAATGATAGCAACATTGTAAAATGTTTGAGGAGAACAGGGAAATTAATTTCATTGTCTCTGTTTTGCATTTAATTATCTATTAGCTGTGTTCACTTCCTAGAGCTGGGTCTTGATTAGATAAACTCTGTTCCACCTTAGAGCAAAGTGATCAGGAAATGCCGTGTCACAGATCACCCATAAAGAAAACTGCAAACTGCAAAGGAATGCGCTAACCATATTGAACATTCAAAAGAAAGCTGGACCATACCATACACTACATTGGCTTCCAAACAAGTGAAGGGTTAAGCAGCATGTTTCATTTCTACTTTTCAGGCCCTTGGGCTGGTTAATCACTGCTGAATGTGAATGCTTTGTGGATTTGGATTTTTTACAATTCTGCCTGCAGAGGGTCTATTGCAGTGGGACCCCTTCTCATTTGTTCCCTAAGTGCTATGACCTATACTACAGTGAATGGTAAAAACGTCACTCTTAAGATATTTCCATCTTTTAGTAGGCAATCTCTCCATCAATAACTTTTTCAAGGATGGCTTGGCAAGCTATTTTATTTTGCTGCGAAGGAACAAATGGGTAAATCTCCTTCTCCCCATTCTCCCTCAAGCTACTTTTGACACCTTCACAGATCGCAAGGGGCTCAGAAACAAGACCAGATTACTGTGGCAGAGCAAACTGGCATACCTCAACTGAGCTATGGCAACAGTCAATACATGATCTCTCAGCCCTTACAGCAGTTGCAGGGTGGCACCACTTCCCCAAGCCTGGCATGAAAGGTGTTGAAGCAGAGTTGATACACAGGCAGTTACAGCTGACATACAATAACATATTAAGTCACATTTAATGTCTCCAAGGCTTAGGATGCAGTTTTAACTCATGTAATACCTTATGCAGTAACCTAGAGAACTGCCTACAGCAAATATCATCTTCCAGCCACATGGGCAATTTCATTCTGTACGTTGCGCAATAACATTTGTGTCCATCTGCTCCAATGGTTCTCTTTTTGACATAACATTTGCTTCTCTGAAGTTTTGTAATGGAATTTATTAGTAGTATTTGTTTGTAACATAGCAGCTCCATTTTATTGGAATTAAAAAAGTTCAGATTAAAAAGAATGTCCCTGCATAGAAGACTTCAGCTGCACTCTTGTTTACATAATTTGTCTGTCCATGCCAGGAGCAGGGGGATGCAAAAACAATAGGATACCAAAGAACAAGAGAAAAAGCAAAGGATCCTCAATAGGATCTTTTCTGTCACAGACAACTTAAGTTTTCAGGACAGTCTAGCATAGCTACCAAGGCCTGCTTTACTTCAATATTTGACATATTTTAGATTTCATAGTTCATATAAGGCAAATATAAGCAACATCACGATCAAGTTGACTGGTAATAATAGCACATTTCTTTTCTTCTTTTTGCTCCTTTTTTAAAAGTATACAGAAGAAACTGAGACTTGGAGCAAATAAGGAACTTGGTCAAGAAGGAGGCTACAGCAAACCTAGAACTTGGTTCCAGATCTTCCAAGACCCAGCCCAGGACCTAGCAGGAATATTCATGTGCACAAACATTTGCAGGATCAGGGCCTGCAACTGTAATCCAACTTGGATGTAATCCAGCTTGGATGAAATTTAATTTACTCATGAGATCTCAGTAAAAAATGCTGGTTTCATGAAAATATAACATTACTATTGATTTTTTTTGAGCTGTAAATTGGGCAAATACAGACGTAAATGCAAACCACAAAATACTTGAACAGATGCACAAAGGACATCCAGTCACCAGACTAAAATCATTGGAAACTTGCTTCCCCCCACCCATTCTTTCTGTTTCTGTATTTTGTTAACATTTAGAAAAGAAGAAAATATGTATTTCTGACCTCTTTGTTAAAAATATCACAAGATTCATTAAGAGAAGTATTTGGAAACCTCAAAACTCTTCTCCGTTTCCATGAATACCTGAAATCTAATGCCTCTGATTAAGCAGAGAAGGGATGAACTGTTATGCGAGGCCGACAACAATAATTGTGAGCCGAAGAATGGCATGTTCATTGCAAGTAGCTGGTAATGATTTCAGGCAAAGAATTAGAGAACTGGAGGGGGGGAGCCAAGCCGAAGTTTGTTTACAGACAAAGGGAGCTTGTGTGTGGGGTGCTGGTAGCTCCCAGACATCGCTGAGCTCCCAAAGACAATAGGAGAGAGGGATTTTCTGCTCTTGTAAGGCAACTTCCTAAGGCAAATGTTTCAGACCTGGCTGTCTACCATCAAATACCGAAATACGAACAGTTAATTTCCAGTGTCAGCTACTCCCACGGATGGCAGGGGGATTTTTGGCTGCTAAGAAACCCTCCCTGCAGAGAGGTCCCCTCCCTCTTTTTATAAAATTGCAGCCAAAATGAACTAAAAATGATTTTCATTAAAATAGTCTGCTGTAGAATTTATCTTCCTTGCTCAAACAAAACTATTAAAACTCCAAAATGCTGGTTTCAAAAAGAGAAAGCATTTCCATTTCTCCTAACAAACTTGAATTTTCTCCAAACAGAGTAAGCATTATTTAAGGGAAATCCTGGTTAGCTGAATAGTTATTTCTCCATTAAAAACAATTGTAACAAAATTATTTCAGTATTCCTAAAATGCATACATTTGCAAATGTAATGCATCACAACCAGGAGCCAAAATATTGATCTGGAAATCTAACCTACCTAATTATGATTTAAAAATATGCTGGCTTTGTTTCTTAAAATAATTAAACTGTCCTTCCACTTCAAAATATTAAAATAAAACTCATTGAGTGTCACAGCCAGTACAGTGATACAGATACTATCAGCTTGAATGGATTACACCGAAAGAATGCCATCTGCTAAAACCAAAATGTTTACTTGAATGACTGAACAATATCGATCAACAAATACACGGGTGTTATTGATACCGTCCTCTGCACGTGCTGAGGTTCCTTTTTGAACCAAACACATTTCGCTCCATAATCAACTTTTATTATTCAAACTTCAATCTCCGCAAGAAAAAGACAGAGAGGGGCTAATGACAGCCCCTAAAACAAAGCACCGAGGGTGCCGCAGACCAGAGCCAGGCTGGAGGCTGCTCCGCGCTGCCGAGACATCTGCTCCTCTCTCCGTGCTGCACGAAGTGCGTTACGCGGGGAACACGGCCGCTTGTGTAATTTACAAATCACTGCAATTGCTTTAGCCTCCTAATATCACTAAATCTCCCTCTCCTTTCCCTTTCACCCCCTCCCTCTCTCTCCCTGCACTATATTTTTATCTGGGAGGCTGTGTTCAAGCATTTGGAGATGATGTTTCCTGTGGAAACCTTTGAATTATTTCAACAATTTCACAGCGTGTTGCTTTTCTCTTCTGCTCCGTGCTGCCTTGTTCTGGTGATTGGTACTAATAGTAATAGGAAAAATGGTAAAGAAAACAATGCCAAGACCAGCTCTGCCAGAGGAATCCTAACGCAGCGCGGAGATCTGATTTCAATTAGATCTGCTCCAGGGAAAGAAATACTGCAGTGGGGAATTGTTCCTCAGCTGAGATCAGCTACATCACGCTGGGTTCCTGTGCTGGGAGGTGGGGGCTCAGGCAGGACGTGCTGCTCGGACCTCCTGCTTACTCGTGCCTGTAAACAGCACCAGATTGTGTGCCAGAGCCCACTTCGTGCTGACACGGCCAACAAACCGTGCAGTGTCTCAGCTCTTCTAATATATTTAATGTGGATTCCAGAAGACAAGCGTACTCACACACAGCTTTAGCAAAATATCTGAAGAAATCCAAAACTGCTATGTATAAAGATAATTAATTTTGACCCTCGATCCTTACCCAAAGAAAAAGTTTTTGTCTCTTTTCCCCCCCGAATGGAGACTATGATTTCCTGGTTTCTTTTAAATTTTTAATATTGCACTTTTTAAAACTTTTAAACTATTGATTCTTTTGCTGTAAACCGAGAGTCTCCTATGAAAGGTAATGAAGTGAGAGGCAGAATTAAGAATGCCCAGATGTGTTGTAGCACATGAGAACAGTTTACAAGAAAAATGCAAAACTGCCAGCAGCCTAGCGACGGGCTGGCTGTCTATAGAAATACATTGTGCAGGAACCCTATCGCCAAGCCGGGCTTCTGGACTGTGGTCTGGGCCACATGAGCTCAGATGTTTCTGGCTGCATGCAGAAATGGGGAATACACCATTTTCATGATGGTTCAGAGCGGCTTACTCCATTCTTCAGCAAGGAAGCTATGGTTGTTTCTGGAAGCAGGAATATATATACAGGGCTCCTACTTACACCGAGTGGCTGGACCTGATGCAGGCAAGGAAGGAGGCATTTCTGCCCAGCCTGCTGTTAACCCTGCCTCTTCCTCCTGCTTTCTTCAGCCCAGCATCTGCCTTGGCCCTTGGCCCCTCTCTTCACCCTGCCTTCCTCCCCTCTTATTCCCCTGTTGGGTCCCAGATCCCTGCAAAAATCTGTACTCAATGTAATTCTCACTTTCTGAGCCTTCCTGCTAATTCCACAAAGCGACTTCTTGTATAAGTGCAACCCTCCATAGGTTAAGTTTGAAGGAGCAGGCACTCATTTACACATGCTATTAGGTTGCAACAGAAATAGTCTATTGAAAAATATACACATTCCCAGCTTTCCCTTAAATTAAATTTCCTATCCTATTCCTCATGTGGGTATGGTCATTTTTAATTTAAATTTGTTAGAAATAGACATTAATTTTAAGGAGATTTCATAAATCCCATGCCAATGTTATAAAGCAAGCATGTAAATATGTCAGTTTGCAGAAAGCCAGGCTTTAAAAAAAATATGAAAGAGCATAACACTGCTGACATTCCCATCATGTGCTGAAATTTCTGTCCAAAGCTGCTTTCTGTCTCAGTGGCAAGGAACCATTTTTGAATAGCTGAGATAAACAGATATGCAGGGCCTCTGTGCTGCTGTCCCACCACCAGAATCGCTCATGGGAGAATGGTCCCAAACGCTGCCTCCCTCCTTCCTAAACCTTTGCAATTCCCATCCCTTGCAATTGCCGCCAGGAAGAAATAGGAGAGAGGGAGGGGGTGACCACGTCCTATTCCTGCAGACATAGGGCTTCCTGGTGGAGCACTCCCCAGTGCTGTGCCCAGCCATACTGCAGCTCTGTAGGATTTAGTTATTTAGGATATCAAGGATTTGTCCCTCTCCCCTGTGGGAACTTCCCAGAGACTCACAGATCTCAAAGTGCTGTGCAGCTCCCGGCAGGCAGGGCTTGGAGGCAGCAGGGAAAGAGGTGCCCTAATGTTTCTCCTGTAAAACTTAGGAAAAGTTGAGCTTGTCCAGAAAGGGCCCTTCTGCTGTCCAGCTTTGGTTCTCTTATTTACAGAGCAACATTTATTTCTATTGCCCTCCTGCCTGTTGCTATTTATAATATAGGGAAGCATGTTGCTTACAAAATGCCAGCGAAAAGTTTTTCCTGGGCTGCTCAGTGCATTGCACAAGGGCTGCTTTGTGTCCTTCACTAAGGACTGGCCATTTGGGGAAGCTGTGGGTCTATAGGTAACAGAAAAATTATAGGAGAAAGTGCTTAACGTTTTGTTGCAGTCCTTGGAAGCCTTTACGAGAAGCTGAGTTTTTGGAGCAGATAACTCAGCCATGCAGAGAGTCAGCTGTGATTTCTTTCAACACATTACTCTAATTTTCTCCTTTCCTATTGATCTGCAGGGTACCACCTCTTCAAACCCCAGACAAATTGATCCTCTGAGTAACATCTGTGCACACTATTAATCTTTTTCACACATTTGATGTTCCACATTACTGGACACAGGACACACACTATGACTCAAGTGTTAATCAACTAATACCCGAAAATTAGGCTTGTGTCTACTGTATAAACATTGACAGACTATCCATCACCTGCTTGAGTGAATAAATGAATTTTGCCTCTGTAGCATGCATGGTAGCACTCCATGGCCAGGAATATTTACTGTGCTTTGAGGACATCACACAGTGAGGCCAATGTGCAGCAGTGCCAAGCATGGGACGAGGCGAGCTGAGGGGCGGATGGCGAACACCCATCTACCCCAGCAGAACAAGCTGCTTCCAGTAACGGCAACAGGCTTTTCTCATTGTATGCAGAAGGGAAAAAAAGGTGGAAATGCAATGGCCAGATGGGCTAAGGCTACTCTGTGGATTCCCCAGGCTACTGGCTATGTGGGTCCAGAAGGAAAATGGAAATGCTTGCACTGCCATACACACTGAGCGTGACTTCGCTGCATGTTAGCTGAGTGCTGGGTGTTAGCCACTGGTGCAAAAGGTCCCAAACTTGCTGTACTATCAAACCTCATTTTGCAGCTTCCTGACAGGCACCAGGCATGGCTTGGAATGCAAAATCCTGGACATGATTCCACATTTTTTTTTGTTGCTGTTTCCCCTGCCTCCATCAAAACAGATGGTTATTTCTTCCTAGGACTTGGTAGAGCAATCTGATTGCAATGTCTGATTGTGATCATTGCTGACTCTGACACCCTCCTGGCAGGCTCCTCTCTTCTGTTACATCAACTTCCATTTAACAGAAAAGAAAGGGGAAGAACAGGACAGGCACAGCTGAACAGCAGCAGTTTGGGGCTCTGCTCAGGGCAGAGCAGAGGCCCCCACCCCAGCACATAAAATGGGCCAGAAAGATTCTGACGGTTTAATACAAGGCAGCCAGAATTTCACTGCAGCATTGTTTCTGTGTAGGCCAAAACGGCTTGAATCATCTTTGTTCCTTCTTTTTTTTTTTTTTTAAGTGGCTTTCTTGGGAGAGGAAATTTATCCAGGGAGGGTCTCTTCTGACAACTTCCTGAAAGCATCTAAAAAATCTGGAAAATTAAATATATGAGGTTATTTGGCAACTGAAAAGTGAAACATCGTATCTACAAAAATTAAGCTGTTGGGTTTTTGATGGATGCCTGAAAGCTTTGGGACAAAAATTCCAATGAAAAACAACCTTTGCTAGTAACAAAAATAATTTCCTCCTCACCAGGAGAGATTAATTCACTTACATTCCCCTCTCAGGCTGAAATTCCTCATGCTCCATCTTCATGTAATAGTAATCTATTTTATTTTCTTTCTTTGCAAAACAGAGCAGAGGCCTTGCAGTAAATGGGGATGGGGGAAGGCAGAATGGGTCCGTGCTTTGGGTAAGGACTGAGTGGAAGACGACAGTGCACAGTGTTTTTTATGAGCAAAGAATAGCCAATAAAACTGGTTAAAGCCAATTATTGAGATTCCCTCCCTCACACCAAACATCAACAGGAGAGACCTAGCTCTCCCCAGCATTATCTGGGGATCTGACACGCGTTTCCAGGCTGCTGGACTCCACTGCAGAAACCCAGCACATAAAACTAGACAGCATCAAATGGAATACCTGCAACCCTCACAGCCCTCATGCTCGTAGCGTGCTGATCTGCATCGGGGTTAGCAGCTGATAAAAAGCAAAACAGAAAAACAATCTTTAAAATCTACTTAATTGCCTGTATCTACTCGCCATGCAACACAGAGAATTGTTCCTGGTATCAGCTGACGTGGGAGGTGAACCATGAAAAAACCAGGTTTCACTCAAAGTAATTCCATTAGGGCCTGAAATGACTGGGTGAAACATGAGTAAGGGAAATCATCACAGAAACACAACAGCTGGGCTCCATGACATCACTTGCAGGAATCAAAGGAAATGAGCTTACAAGTTATGCATAAAAGGTTTTGTTTGTTTGTTTATTTGTTTGTCTACTTATAAAGTTACAGTTTGCTTGCTGAATGACAAAAAAAAAAGCTTTGAAAAATTTGGTCCTGATATTTTTCTCTTTTAGGTAAATCGTTTTGCATTTATTGAAGCTGACAAGGAAATAAAATGCCTGAAATCCTTTCTGTTTGCTGTGCATGAAGATAAATTGTTGTAGAAGCAATAGTACCGCATGCTTCCAACAAAAATACAGTAGTATACAATCTCAAAAGTTATGGAAAAAAAAAAAGATGTAGTGGTTAACATCTCTATTATTGTTGCTGTCATTTGTTTGCATGTTTTGACCTTATTGGATAGCTTATCAGTAACTAGTTCTTCACAGACATCATGTTTATTGTCAAGGGATATCAAATAAATGACAAATAACTGCTTTTAGAGTTCAAAGAGCAAAAAAATAACACAAGCCAGGATATTTACTGCACAGGCTTCTGCCTCACGTTTAGCTCACTTGCTTGTGTCTTACTCCAAGATGTCTCTGAATATTTAAGCCACAGCCCAGAAGACAACTCAGAAATCAAGGAAGCATTGCAGACAGACAGACCAGCTCCTAGCTCCTCCTTGCTCAATAGCATGGATATGTTAGAAGCTGGTTTCAAGGCAATTCGCTTAATTATTCAACAAAAACTATTTTACCAAATAAGGCCGTTCCGTACTCCGCTCCTGTTACTGCTGGAGGAGTAAACAAACATTTTTGGTGGATTCTATTTTTCATGAAATCAGGAAAGAAGAGCTATGAATTCAGATAGCTGGGATGGGGTTCACGCCGCTGGAGCCATCACCTGTGCTCCACCTTCACCATCAAGAGAACACCACATCCCAAAGCAACTTGTGGTAACAGAAAGTGTATCTCGGAAAGGTGACACAATCCCCTCCAGGTGGGGTGAGTCCCCTCTGGATTATGCATAGTCTAGACAACTACTTTGGCTAAAAGTACAAGAATTCACATCTACCTGCAGTGCCTCTGCAGAGCAGCTCACTGGCACCCACCGTGGTCCTTGCTCCTGGCTGATTCCTCTCCAGGTAGACCTTCTGTCCCTGCGCTGCTTCCCGGCTTGCATCCCCATTTCTATCTCCTGGGTCTTCCTGCTGCCTCACACCATGCCATCCCTATCTGGTTTATAAGGCTGTAGCCTCAATCAAGTTATCATAAAAAAAGTGTCCGCTGTAAAGATTGCCCCATAAAAAACCCAGCTCTGTTCACAAATAAATTAAGAATGTGCTTAAATCCCAGTGAAAGCAATGGAACACAAGCATGTGCTGAAAGCCTTTCCTGAATGAGGGCCCATTGCCTCACTCTTCTTAAAAACCTATTTCGGTTGAGCTCATATTTCTTGTTGGCAAGAACTTAAAAAGGAAAGAAGGAAAAAACTTTTCCTATAAAAGTTGAACTTAATAGACCACTCTAGCATCCTTAATTGCCATATTTTTGTGTATTGATGTAAATAATTATTAATAGACCTTTCCAAGGAAAAGGTTGTACTTCATATCAAAATTACATAGCAAAATGAGTTTGCACTGTTGTACACCATAACATTTGGCAAAGCTAATTAACCTAGATGGGTGGAATGCAGGAAAATGTTTTGTTTCCAAATGGAGAGTGATTACAATATACTACAGGCTGCTGTCTTGCCAACTTCCTTTTAATCAACTCTTTTTCTATAAGGAATGAAGTCCATGAAACATCTTAGAACTGCAAGCAACCTCTTCACTCAAAAAGAACAAGGCAGATATTTTTTTTAAGTGGGTGAAGGAATCCGCTGATGTAATAAATGTATCCATGTATTCCAAGTATAACTTGGAGCCGGTCTAGTTACAAACTCCTTAAGATCAAGGTTCATCATAAAACTGGGCTCTACCTTTATTTTTGTAATAGTAGCGGTTGCCACTAGAATTCCTGAACCCCTTCTTCATGCCATCTGGAATGCATACATGAGCAAGTTTATGATGAAAAATATACTGTGCATTAGAGCTGGATTTTTTAGGGTAAAAGCAACTACAAAGGCAGTAATGTGCAGGGATCATACATTTATTTTATTATAAGAACCAATGTGTTCTTTTCCTTTTGGTCTAACCAAGCTGAAGACAGCTCATAGAAGCATGCTTTGCAAACGAATACTATGGTATAGCTGCTCATGATATGGTCAGGTTTGTTCTACACTCTCTGGAAACAAAAAGGACACATCAAACGTCTTTGTTTAATCCCGTCACTGTTTGCTTAATTCATTACAAAGAATTTCAGTCTGGGTCAGCTGTTACGTCCACAGTCAGTCTCTGTCAGGTTTTATGCCACATGTTGCCCAGATACCTTAGCATGCATAACCTCCATTCCTGTTGTATTGGGACAACGGGTAACAAAATTAACTTGTTGACTTCCCTAGTGTCATTGCAGCTGACAAACGCTGGAAATGGTCATCTTAAAAGTTTGCTTACAATCCAACTCTTAATCAACATGCATTTCCAGACTACATTTTCTTTTTCTGTTTTTGTTGTTGTTGTTGGTTTGGTTTGATTTTGTTTTATTTATTTTTGATGCAGGGAGTTGGCTAGTTGGTTGGTTGATTTTAGCAAGAATACTGTGAGAGCTACCTTCTCTAACTTTTACAGATTTCAGCCTAAATATATCAAACTTTGGTACAACCAAAAATGGTAAAATAAAATTGTAAGTTTTGGATTAAGGAGTCCTTCAATTCAGGAAAGTCCTCAGCCATGTGCTCAATGAAAAGACCATGTGTCATTCTAAGAAAAACTGGTGTCCAGACATCATATACTGTTCTGCACCTCAAATGAATTTGAATCAAGGTGAATTAAGCACATTTTAAACCAGGTATGTGCTTAAGTGCTTTCACCAACAGTAATGGAGTTAAGCATGCGCTAAGTCCTGCCTTGAGGCTCCTCAGGGCCACTTTTCCCTTCTTCAGCTGAGACAGGAGATCACCCAGCCACAAACAAGTCTTTCCAGTGGAGGTATCTGGTTTACAGTATCCTTATCCAGTGCATAAATATCACCTTTCTGATTCAGTGAAATCTTGGGGGGAACTCTCAGTCTGCGGAGCCAGATTCACTGAAGAAAGGCTCTTTGCAATAGTGCAAGAACACAACATGCTTCAAAACTATAAGCACTAGGAAGATCAGAAGTGCAGATACTCAGCTGCCTGCACACCTTCCTTCTCTCCCCAGCACAGCCTACTTCTGTCTCTCTTTGGAGGCACATTCAAGAAGCTCACCAATGCCCACAGCCAGCAACAAGGAGGGAAGTCAAGTGATGCTGTTGGCAAATGTGTGCACTCACAGGGAACCCACTCGTTCCTTTGTTCATCCCTTGTTATTGGTGAGCACAGACTTAGTTTCGCCTGTCTTGCTTGTTTGAGTTCTCTGGTATGACTCTGCTGTAAACATTTCATAAATGCGAATCGTTTGACAAAATAAGTTCTAAAAATGCTTTGGAAGCCATCGGGCCAGGCCCCCCGATGTCCCCCAGCGGGGCTGGCACATTCGCAGCTATGAAGTTCCCTGCAGCTCTCCCATCGCCACCAGTCACTGGCTCCTCTTGAAACCAGCCCAGCTCCTGGCTGCTCCGAACAGGAAATCTTTCCCAACAGCAGTCCTATTTTCAACAGTAACTGCCAAAGCCGAGCCAAGGCCACGCACAAAAAGCCTAGTTTACCAGATGAATTCCCACAAAACACAAGTGACGCTATTCAGGATCTCATAAGCGGTAGGTCAGGGAATAAGGTGTTAGGACTCCTAAAGTTTAGCAGGAGGGAGCTGCTTGTCCCCTGGCCATAGGCTGCCTGCTGTATTGCAGGGCTAATTGCTGCACATTCCTCAGCCATGATGTCACTGGATCATGATGCTAACTCTTTCCCTCTTATGGATGGAGGGAACTTGCGGTATATCTCTGAGAAACCCAAAAATACATATGCTGACCCTTTAAAAAAATAAAAAAATCTTTTACCATATACCTAGCTGAGCCAAACAAAATGAAGCAGAGGTCTCTGTCCAGCATTTGGAAGCCAGTTAAAATAGGAAATCAGTGTTTCTCTAAATACACAGAGTATATTACCTTAGTCATAAAATTGGGGACTTTCAAATCTAATTTGTTCAGCACTAGTGCTGTTGAAGGCTGGGAAGTGTTCCAGAGGAAATCACCTCCACGCAAACAGAGATTAGCAGCTCCCCATTGCAGACATATGGAAATGATTGCCTATAATCTCCGGTAATTGTGGCTGTATTACATTCAAATCCTGTTTTCAATTTTCTTAAACTTCTAGACTGATTGTGTTATTAAATCATGCTGGCTGATGTGTTTAATAAGGACCTATTAAATGTTTATAAAATTAGGGAAATAAATACGGGCTTTTAGTCAGATTGTGTGATGGATCTGGTAACCTATTGTTAAAAGTACTGCTGGTAAAAACGTGTCTAAAGAAATAGACTTAAAGGCTCCCTTTAAAATAAGAAACCCAATATTCAATACAGCGCATTTTCAGAATGATATTTGCAGATGTTAGGAAAGAAGAGCCCAGTCAGAAAACTCTCCTTCAATGGTGGGAAGAAGTGCTTCCTGCAGGGCCACGGGCCCAATTCTGCACTGCGAGGGCAAAGTGGGACACAGGGCAGCCCTGGGCACCTGCACGTCCCTGGGCACCTCCAGGCCGGGGCTGTGCACCCTTGGGTGCCTCTGAGTGCCCAGCCCTGTGGTGGGGCAGCGAGGCACTGTCCTTCCCTGCCCTGAAATAATGACGGAGCTCTGAGGGACCACAACAGAAAAATGGGCAACGAAAAAAATGAAGAAGAAAATCCAGCGAAGTGTGTCTGACCCAGAAAAGTGGGTTCCGTATCTCTTCCTCTCTCAGTGCTCCCTTTCTGTGCAGTGCTACCCACTGTCACACACAACGCTTTCATCTCACAGTTAGCAACCCTGATAACTCCCTGCATACCCAACGTTGCTTTTTTGGGAGAATCTTCAGTTCACTCTGCACTTTCTCCGTTCACTACTGCCTTCCACAATGGCTCTCACCTGGCAGTGAGCACGCATGCTTCTAACTTGTTTTAACTGCAGTACACATGCTAAAGTAATTTTGTCCTCTGTCTTAAGGGCAAACATGAACCTGTTTTCTCCAGCAAATTAATCTTTTATTTTATTCCATTTTGTGGAGGAGAGTGAAGAGTAAGGGGGGATTATAAATTAATTAATTGTTGAGTTTTTCAGCATAAAATGCACCGCACCATTATCTTTGCATAAACACACCATCTTTTAAAAAATGTAACTAGCCCATAACATCGTAGTTACAGAATATTATCAAGTAATGAGGAACTTGTATGGTTCACATTAGAGACTTTGAAAGGTTTGAAGAGAATTGGAAATAAGGTTAATATTTGGCAGAGCCTTGTAAATAGCCTGATTGTTATTTTATATTGGCTGAAGTATAAAAACCTGTGTTGCGTGCCAGCAAAAGCCGAGTGGTGTGGCCAGGTAGTTACATGGCTCTGTTGTTAGCCTGTTTCATGTAGGAATGTTCTTGCTCTCAGTAGGTTATTTTTTGTGTGTCTGCTTATACTCAGCTAAAATAGAGCAAGGACCCAGCACGGCAATTATTTTTACTAAATTTTGTTGGTCTGCCCCCAGGGGACCTTCTCCCAGTTTAATTGTTGGAGGGATTGTTGCCTTCTGGGATTTTATTTCAAAATGTTCTTGTTAGAATTCGCTTTCTGAACAGAGTAAGAACTTTTATTTATTTATTTTTTTAATTTAATCCCTTTCTTTATGCACAGAAAAAATGCATAAAATGGTATATTCCAGAGTTAACAGAAGTGTTTCCTGATGCACAATTTTTTCAATTATTTGTCTAAAGATATGTGTAAAATTGATTATATTAAAGGGGCATAAATCTCCTGTCCCCCTCCCCCATGCAGGAGGTTTGGAACTGAATTCAAGCAACCCAACTGTATTTTACGTTAAGACAAACATGAGAAAGATCATTTGTCTCTAGTTGTACATGAAATAGCTTATAATAGTTGCAGCTGAGTACATGAAGTATATGTTAGAACCCCTTTGAAATAAATCCCAGCATCGGCCTACAAAGATACTGTATTTATGCATCTGACAGGATTCACCCATAAATAATAATAGGAGAAAAATCCAAATTTATAAGCTGCTATTTCTGGATTTATTTTTAATGTGACTGAATATTCGCCCCACTTCTACAGCAGGCACTACATTAAGCAGAGCATGGGCAATCTGGTTGAAATCAAGAGAAAGAAAATAAATACTGAAATGTCCGCTCGCTCAGCCACAGCCAGAGACATGGGACAAACTCTGTGTGTGGACAAATGCGCTCCTGCCACATAATTCAAAAGCAACTGAGGAATCACATAACCTCTTTTGCTATTTTTAGATGAATCTGTGTTTGTTTGTTAGTTGGAAGCTCTCCCCTTTCCCAAGCATATGACTCTTCCCCTCATTGCCTTAAATTATATTTACAGGCTATGAAACCTTTGTGGGGTAAACCTCAGCTCGTGAAAATGGGCGTCCTCCGATGAAATCAGCACAGCGGGGCTGGGGTCTCGCTCACAGCCTCTCCACGACTGTACCTGCTCATTTCTTTTAAAGAAAAGAGTGGATGAGGTCAGACTTCACTCCCTCTCTTCCTCCTTCTGCACTACTTTTTGCAGCTAGCCCAGCATCTGTATTTAAGCTGATAGTCACTGCCTCCTTCATCTTCTCCCCCTCTCGTCCCTGCACCTTGGGGAGGTTTGGAAGCAAAGCAAGCTAAACACGATCACGCAGGTAGCTAAGTTCACTCTATATGTCAAAGCTCCTTTTTTCCACCCAAAATAAAAACAGTGTGTAGGCTGAAACTCTGAAAGGTAAACAAGACCCTTGAGCCTTTAAGAAATAAACTCAACAATTAGAGCTTTTGAAAAGCCTGGATGTCCATTGTCAGACCTAATGGTAACAGTTTGAAGTGCATACTGGGCTCGTTCATTAATGAATCATGAAGCAGAACTGGAAGCCTCAGCCCCACTCCCTAGAACCCACCGCCTCCCAAACACCCACCTCAATGGTTTGCCACGTTCTGGAGCCGTGAGCCTGCAGCAAGTTTGTGAGGCCACAGCCAAGCTCCCCACAGACCAAAGCCCACATCACAGAGCCGCCACGCACAATGCAACACAATTTTTCCCAATCAGTTGTCTCTCTTCAGGAAAGGCCCGAGGCGATGCAGCAGACAGATCCTTAGAGAATGTGGTCCCCCTAGGTAGGCTGGAGATTACCAGCAGATCAGAGTCGGGGGGTGTGTGCATGTATAAAAGGAGGGATGGGGAGAGCACACAAGACAGCCAGGCTTCCATATTCCCAGTTCTCACACAAGGAACAAACACCAGAAATTCACATTATTATGCAGGACAAACAAAATCCCAATAGCAGCAGTTTAACTATCTCATCTTATTTGATACTGAAAGTAGAAGAGAACCAAACAGAGGAGGTAAATTTAAAAAATAGAAGCTCCTCGTTGTTAGTGTCAGAGCATACTCTACGGTTGTTTATAAGGGTGAGCTTTTTCTGTGGGATGGGAATTGCAGCCCCTGGAGGGCAGCACCCGCAGCACCCTCACCCTGCCATGCAATCCTGCATGCGGGGCACAACGCTCCCCATCCCATCCCATGTCACACACCCAAAAGGAAAGGGTGGGAATTGACCCACATGGGCCACCCCATGTGATGGTGAGCACTAAAAAGGGAACATCCACATGGTTCCTTGAACATAAAAGCACCACTCAAGCACCATTCATTCAAAAACACTTCCTGTACTTCATAGACTGTTTCTATTATTTCCCCCAGATTTCTCAGTTGCCAAGACTTCAGTAGAGACATTGAAGTCTCCATTGCGTTCATTGCACACACACCAGCAAAGCCAATGGCAACATTTGCACTGAATTTGGCCAACTGCAGCATCGTGCTGGGACTGGAAAAGTCTTCTCCTGACTCAGGGCTGTGGTGCTACACCGACTGCCCAGCACTTCCCTGGATGCCCAACAGCAGGCTCCTATTAGACAAACTACAGGAGTGGGCAGAGGGGAAAACCAGGCAGCCTTCATTCAGTGAAAGGAGATAATTTATGGAGATCTCAGCCATCTGCTGAGAAATGCTTCACAGAATCATAGAATCATAGAATGGTTCAGGTTGGAAGGGACCTTAGAGATCACCTTGTTCCAATCCCCCTAGCATGGGCAAGGACACTTCCCACTAGACCGGGTTGCCCAAAGCCCCATCCAGCCTGGCTTTGAATACTTCAACAGAGAACAAAACACTGTTCCGGAAGGATAAGTAGTAAAAACAGAGCTGTTTTCAGACTGACAGTGCCTGCAAGGAGAAAAAAATCTGGATATCAAGTACATGTACAGAGGAGAATCTAGGCTGGAGATGGGATGGGGCATGTGCGTGTGTGACTGGGGGGAGCAGTGGTATTTGACATGTATGGCTCACAGTGCTCAGGCTCTTTGGGGATGGTGCGCTTTATTGCTTTGGCTCAGCTGTTCTATTGCACAAGTGACAGCTAGAGGCTCTGAGGAAGGGGGAAGGATGGAAAAGTGAAAGGTGGGGAAGCTTCAAGTTTTATGTCAGAGCAATGTCAGGCTGCAGAAGAGAGAGGGATGATGTAATAGGTGGGTGAGGGGGGAGAAAGGAGGTTAATGGGGAACTGTAAAATTTCAAATGCAGTATTTTATCACAGCATTGAAACCAACGCTTACAGTTTAACAATGGGATTGGCATGGAATAGCTTAGTGGTGTGAGCCAGCAATGCCAAGAGGATTTATGATATATTTTTTTTCTTTTTTAATATTGCAGAGGGAAAGCCTCAGTCTTTTTTGGGTTGACAAGCCTGAAGCCTGGTAAACTGGAGTATGTACGGAAATGTTAGCTGGAAATCTGCCTAGGCTTACCATTCCAGGGGAGGGAGCCACGCCGTTGGGTATTGTATGGTTTCTTTCAGATGCAAAAGAGGAAAAATGCCAGCGAAGCAGGAGCAGAGCTACCTGTGGTCAGCCACCCGCTCCTCGGGAAGGGGCTCCCACTGGAGATGCTTCTTTGCAAGCTGGGAGTCTTCTCTAGGCTGCCCCAATCCCATCTTCAAATGACAGAGATGCTGCCAAGAAAGCCTTATGAGCCCAGACAGGGTGGAGCTGGGCCCTTTATGAATCTGGTCTGTGGCCCAGAGCGTTGTACAATAATAAGCAGCTTGTGTGGTCGTGGGAGGCTTTTCCCAGCCTTAGACCCAGGGATTGAAATTGTTTCCTGTGCTGATGGTCAGTGCTGGATCTAAAATCATGCCAGTGCCACCTTTGCCCAAGGACATCAGTGGTGACTGTAGACAGGAGTCTACACGGCAGGAAGAAATGCTGCACAGGGCACAGCAAAAATTTTTTGAAAAAACCCAAAGGTGAGCAAAGTGGCTCAGTGCATTGGGAACGCAGGCTTGAAAACAGGCTCACAGTATCCCTGCTTGTGTACACTGTCAGAGCCCCCGGCCACCAGCCCAGTGGCACAGAGCAGCATGGGCTCACAGCTCAGCCTCTCCTGCAGCCCCAGCCAGCAGCAGGGCAATGCCCCATGCTCCAGGCAGACCTGCATGGGAATGCACCGACAGCCTCATTCTGCTGCGTGCAAGACAACTCAGAGGATTGCAAATAGCAGACCATTAAATGTAAGCAAGCAAAAAGGTTAATTCAATAGAGAATTTGATACAAGGAGTTAAAATGTCCAGGAAAATTAACAGCTACACTCCACTAAATTGGAGAAACATTCAGAAAAAAGGAGCCAGCCAGGCAGATAGTGATATGCGTCACTCTATGTCCTATTGTGCATCATAAGGTACTTCAACGGGTGCACTCCTCTTTCAGCAGGCAGACTGCTTGCCAACACCTTTACTACCTGGGTGACTGCTGAGGACAAAGCAGAAGCCCTCTCTCTCCTCTCCCTGCTCTCCCAGGGGGACACAACCCTGGGGTTCAGTGCCAGGACCATGCTGTGGGGACACACTGACCATCTCCAGCAGAAACCGGTCAGAGCTTCCCTCACAGCTCCCAAACACGATGCAAAAAGGGAACGCCTCTGCTGCATCCTGCTTTGATATGCCGATAACTTACATAAATGCATGAAAACAGAAATATAAGTCCCACGCCACCATGACCACTGTTTCGGGAAGAGCGGTGAGCTCCTGGCATGGCTGGGTGACAGATGAATGCCCTGAACGAAAGAACTTGGTGAAGTCAAGGCCTGACCCAAAGGGTTGCTGTGGGACCTGGGCCACCAAGCAGAGGGAAGCTCTGTGCCTCCCCATGCACCGTGCACACGGAAGGGCTGTGGGGGACATGTCTGTTCTGCAGCAGCCCCCAGAGCCCCAGGACCTGGCGTGCCATGGGAAATGCTGTCTCCTCCCCACCGCCGGCAGCAGCGAGGGGACGTTCTGCAGAGCAGCTTGCCATTCTCCAGTTTCCCTTAGTGACCAAGCTACATATGTTCAGAAAACTGAATTTATGTCGGCGGCTTGTTGTTCCCAGCCAGAAGATTCAGTCTGATTTGTATATAGCTCTGCATAAATTCCTCGTTAACCTTTACAACCATCTGGAGCGAGAGTCACTCCTTGCATCACAGCCGACCGCAGCAATGGCAACGAGCGTAACCAAAACCGCCGGGGCTTTACGAGGCTGTGCCGGGTACCTCGCCAGCGCCGCGGCACAGCCGGAGCCCAGACCCTCGGCACAGAGCTGGGGCTGCCATCCCGACTGGCCCCGTGCAGGGAAATGTGTCCCTAGTGAGCCCCACGGCGGTGCCTTCCCCAGGGATGGGGCGGTGATTGCTCGTCTCCCTCCGCAGCGCAAACCCTGTACCTTCTGTCGCTCTGTTGAAGAACAGGCAGACGCTTAATGTGAGGCTGCCGAGGCTCTGACGGCAGCCGCGCGCTTAATGCTTCAATTTCCACATTTTATTTTATATGTAATTTAAAGCCCATGGTGCCTTAATTGTAAAATAGGCCTTATTAAAATAATAGCTCGAGAAGCAGTGGGGTACCCTGCACGGCAGAATGAAGCTTTCTATCTTAACTGCTGTTTACAAGGATTTAAAAGGGAGATACAACCAAAATAGAGCTGTAGAGATGTTTCCAATGTGAGCGATGGACCAAAGACCACTGGATAATTAAGGCTCCTTCCTTTCCCTTCCCCTCACCCCACCGTTCCATCTCTGGCTCTCTTGATACCCAGAGCACACCCTTTGCTGCATTTATGATTGATGATGCAGTGCGGATACTTTGGTACCGGTGAGCAACGCGGGGTTTTGATTAATGACGCCGGTGGCACTCCCAGAAGACCAAACGGCAAATAATACTGTTATCAGAAAACAACCAACATGACTAGGAGTACAGCAGGGCCCTCTGAGCTTGGAGAAGTCTTGCTTGTCTAAAATCACCCTTCTACTGCCCAAGCCATACTTTCTGGAGATTCCCCATCACTCCTAGGAGATGGAGGGCACAATCACCAAACTCTGATCAGTTTTACACTCCCTACAATTTGGGCTGTGCCGTGGTCCCAGTGCCAGTTGGGGTCCCTCAGGGCTGCTGTGATTTATATTGTGACTCGGGTGTCCCAGGTAATGAATGAACTGCCATCAACCGCTTTGTCACACCCAACCATCCTAGAGGGTGGGAATTGACATCTCACCCGCACACAACCTGCACATTGACTTTGGCCTCAGCTTTGTGTGCTCCAGACACACTGAAGTTTTGGAAAGCTTTTTTTTCTATTCCCCCCCTGCTGTCTGTGTTGTACCCACTTCTTCTTGAGTCTGCAAGGCTTGGCAAGGCTTCACTGCCCGCTCAAGGGCATGTGCATTCTTCCCGGCAGACTTCGGTCAGACATTTCTACACTCCTAGACCAGAGGATGAAACAGGAGGTGCAATGCCCCAGGGTTTCCATGCTGTGGCTTCTGGAGCCTGTCCTGCTGCCAGCGCGAGGGCTCGGTGCTTGTGCTGCAGAGCTGGGTGACTGCGCTGCTCCTGTGCTCACGGCAGCCCCGTTGACAGCTCTCCTGGTGATGGAAAGCCCTTAAAAGCAAATCAAACCAAATGAGAAACCATCTGTGAATGCACTTCAGCAACATCAGCAGATCGATCCTGTGGAGGGACTCTTGCTGCCTGGGCCTGATAATCTCCTGGTCTTTTCTGCGTCTTGACTGCTATGGACGTCCCTACGCTGCCAACAAAGGACAGATCCACCTTCTAACAAGGCTGGGCGGTCCATGGCCCATGCCATGAGCACAGTGTGCATCCAACAGAGCCAAGAGAGCCCACAGCCCTCCTGCTCTCCCTCAGCCCAGCAACACTGCCCTGGCACCTCCTATTGCACAGGAGCATGGACACCTCTCGTGCTGGGGCTGCTGCTGGGCAACATCCCAAAAAACACAAACGTCAGCGAGCTCGTGTTCCTGCACCATCAGGGATCTTGTGCTTTGGAAGCCCTGGAGAAGGTGTCAGAGCTCCCCTAGCACCGGGGCTGCCCATGGGGACCCTCCTGGCTGCACCCCAGAAAAGGCGGCTGCTGGGAGCACCTGTGTGCTGCCCACAAGCCCCTTCCCCCAGGGCCACTGCCAACTTTCCAAACCCATCAGCAGATCCACGCAGCTGCTATTTAAAAATAAAATAAAATAAAAATAATAAAGAAAACCCACAGGAGAAATATTTCCTTTTTTCATCCACTAAAAGTAACATTTCCCCTCCCAGCATTCACACTGGCCAGGGGCCCACTCTTGGATTATTTAGTCTGACTTCTGAAGCAGGAACAGATTTACGATTCAAATTCCCATGAAATGGCAGGGCTAGAAACTTTATCAAACTTTATATTATTGGAAAGAAGAGATCCCCAGGAATCAAGCCAGCTACCTTTAAAGCTGTGATATCTCTACTGTACGAAGAAACTATTTTATACTGTTTTTCAGAGTTGTTTAAAATGCATTAATGTTTTTCTCCATCCCTTGCACTCTGACAGAGAACAGCTAAGGCTGCACAAAATGTAAGGAGGGACACTAAAAACCAGTCTGAATACTTTTAAAATTAATCTTAAAAATGAAAACTACTTTAAATGAAAACATTTTTGAAGGATGTACTTCAACACAGCACAGGATATAAATGCAGCACACGCTCAAGATAAAGGACAAAGCCTCATCCTGCAGATCAGGCACTCTGGGGGATGTAACGATGGCTGCTAACAAGGTAGTCCAGATCCCAGCTATTCCCAACCAACAGCCACCCAGCAGCACCAGCAGCAAGGAGTCACTGAAGGCCTGAAGGCACAGGTCTGGGACAGCAGGGATGTTTATTGCTGATAAGGCACTTTACTCACATCCAATGCACTCTGGGAGCTGGTATAAAACTCTCAGCGCACACCATGGAAAAGCCCAGCAGCCAGGTTCAGTGACTAAGTGATGAGAGTCAAACAACAAGTTTAACATCAGGAGTCAGCAATTCTGTATCTATATGATACCTGCTTGTTTATTTACACACCTCTATATTGACAAATAACTCATCCAGGCGAAGATCTTGTTAAAATTTTGAGAAAAACATTTTTTTTCCTAGAATACAGCAAGTCATTTATAGTAGGTGAAACATTTTCCAAATATATTTGACCTTATTAAAAAAAAATCCTAATTCAGTGAATGTTTCAGATTTTTTTTTGTATTAATGTATTTTATCACACTTACGTCTCAACTCACTAATGAACCCTGAATTCGTCTAGGCTCTTCTTAAAGAGGAAAATATAAGAAAAATATAACTGAGACAGCAAATGGGTCCATTATGAACTCTGCAAATTAACAGCAGGTTCTCATTTTTAACATCTTCCATAAAACGGCTGCTGAGGGGAAGGGAAGAATAATTTTTCTTTGACCTGTTCTGGCCAAGTTTTTCTATAAAACAATATAGCATCACTGTAATGTACCTGGGATCCAAAATAAATCTGTCTGCCTCGCAGTATCTTTACAAGAATTATCAGTAATACTATATGTTCCAGTTTCAGATGGTTTTAATCAATCTTTTAGTATCTTACATGTCAGCCTATTAAGCCAGAGATGATCACTTGGACTCTGAACTATCTCTTTCTTTGTAAAATCATCTTGAGTAATATTAAATCATGTTGTTGGATCCCTGGAATCTCTGGGTTTCATCAGCATTTGCCCTCGTTTTTCACATGGTAAAGTTAAGGAAATATCTGGTAACATTTTAATTCCGTGTTATTCGATGTGGCTTATATAGGTGTGGTGCAACCGAGTCCTACACAGGAAAAGCTGATTTTTAAGCCCTGGCAGAGTGATTATCTGATTCCCAAAAGATATGGATATACATTTCTCCTAGGCACATCTGCCCTGTCTGCTTTTAATTTTGAAACACCAGCTTTAATCTAGAAACTGTACTGCGAGCTCTCCCTTTCATGAGCAAGAATGACATAATTTGCTGAGCGAAGACCCAGAGCCAAGCCTTTTTGTCTTAAGTAATCAATGAGCAGTAACCAACAGATGAAGGCTCCCTCACTAATTCCCTGCCTGCACAGGTTATTGCCCCACATGGATCGTGGCCTAATGGGGGCTGCACCCCACAGCCCTCCCCTCATCTTCACCGCTGCCGAGATCACCTCCTTTCACATTCTTGATCAGCTTCCCTGTGGCAACAGCAGCCACGGATCACATGGAAAACTAATATTAGGAAAGTATTTAATGTATTTATAGCTGTCTTTTAATGACATTTACCAGCTGGAAAGGAGGAGGCCTGCCAGCACCGTGTGATCAATCAGCTTTGAGGAACTCCAGCAAGTGCTCTTGAGACCACCAGCAAGCCCTGCTCCAGTGTCTCTGCTGGGCTGCAGATCCTTGGGGCAAATCAAGCTGACAGAGTGTGTTTGCCTGGCCCTTATCACAGGGGGACCTTGAATTTCACCCAGGGCTGAGGCTGCTGCAGTGTACAAATAAATAGTGCTAATTCTCAGATCACAGTTTAGAAATTTCTGTTCTACATCAGCCAGGCAATCTGTGAGCATGGGACTCATTATGAACAACCCATATAACAAATTTTGAGTGCCAATCAGTTTTTCCAGAGGCCAAGAAGGGAGACTACTGAAGCCTGTGCTTGGCCATTGGTTGCTGCAGAGCTTCAGATCTCTCCTTATAACAAAATGCCATCAGACAGAAGTTCTGGCAGTTGCAGGAAGACTTACCTGCACTTGGAAAATTGCAAAGATCAGCTCACATGGAAAAGATCATGATTGAAAGGTCCAAGTAAAGCAATTTTCTGCTTCCCAAAAGATGTGGATATAAATAGAACAGTGCCTGAAAATGAGCAGGCAGAAATGAAATACAAACGCAAACAGAGAGCAAGTCTTCTAAAGCAAATAAAGGTTTGACTATATTTGTCCCCAAACACAGCGTACCAGACCTGTCAGGCAATGCAAATTCTCCCTCTACCCTGCTGGCCCAGCTCCTGTGACATGTACGGGAGGCTGAACACAATCACTTTGTGCACGAAGTCTGAGCCATTATTCTGCCTAAGTTCAGGCTGACCTGCAGTAATTTGGCAGAAGTGCGTGTTCCCGTGACCGCGTTATCACTGGGAAGCTGTGCCCCACTGCTACAGTGCTGAGCATCCACACATCCTGAGGAGAGTCCCCGAGGAGATGTTCCAAAGTTGCTGTGTGAGCATCATGCCAACCTTTTGTTTTAACATCAAGGGGTCTTCAGCCATCTTATCCGTAACTCTAATTGCTCTGACAAGTTGTGGAAATACACGTCATTTAATGTGTAAACCCATAAAATAATCATTTGCTGTCTGTGCGCTTGATGCTCACTGTGGTGTAATTTCATGAGGGAAAAAGCTCCACTGTTTTGTTGGATTTTTTCTGTGTTTTGTTGTTGTTTTGTTCCCCCTTCCTTTTTCTCTGAAAGAGACTTCTGCAGCTACTGTAGGAGTTCACACCTCTTGGTCTTCAAGTGTCCATCACTATTTTCTATCCTTTTTCTATCTGCACAGATTGTATATAAAATATTTTGGGACTTGTTTATACTTAATACAATTTCAAGTTTCCAGTTTAATTTCATTCTTTCTAGCTGAGTTGAAATTCACATTCTGGCACAGAATAGGGGGGTTGCAGATGCTCGCCATTTACAAGACAGCTTTTGACAGTGAGAAGGCAGAGGATGGAGACTGCTTCACCAGCTCTCTGCACTAAGTATTAGAACTTAAAAACCCTGTCCTCTTATAAGTGTGTAGCTTTGGGTGGGGACAATTGGAGGCCAAAGCATGAAATGCCTAAAACTGCAGGATGAAACACCTGACAAATAAGGCCTTTATGAAAGTGAACCCAGCAAAACACCTGTAGATGGTAGAATTGCTTGAAAGCTTCTAAAAAACTTTGGCAGTTTTGAAAAAAATATATTTCTCAAACATGAGGGCTTTTTTTCCTCCTTTTTAAAAAAAATCACTTCAGCTAATAAAAGATAAAACTCAAGTGGGAAAACCCTTTGGGGTTTGTTTAGCATGTTTTATTTCAGCTTCTTTGGTTTGGTCTTCCATTAAAATTAAATATTTTGCTAAATTGTAAAAATAAATAGATAAATGAAATCCTCAAAGCTCAACGAGCAAAATTAATCTTATAAAAGTTCACTTTCACAAAACTTATGTTTCTAGCCATTTCTATGGTATTCAAAGGAGCAAAAGCATGCCACATGCTTAAGGTTGCTTAAGGCAACCCCTATTCTGGAAATGTGTGCACACACCCTTAGGAAAGAGGCTGCACAGTGATTTTCTTTTAAGGAACTGGCAGTGCAGTGTTGCTACTGCCTTCTCAGAAATCCTTACCCACAGACAACCTCCTAACAGATTTGCAGAGCTCTCAGAAAGATCCTTTTACAGACTGCTTGGGCAATGCCTGTAGTAAAAATGAAGCTACAGTATCTGTTACTGGATGGTAGCATTAACAATGGCAATTAACAGTATTGCAACAGGGTAAAAGTTTTTGTGCAAAAAGGGTTGCAGAAACCCAACTCAACAACAAAACTAAGTGCAAAGCTGAATGACTGTAGGACATAAGGGAAGTCTGTAATCAGGATGGATTAACAAACTACTCAAGGACATAAGGAGTCTTAGAGAAATAGCAAGATGAATTTCTCTAAACTGCTGAAGCAACTCCAGAGGAAGCTTAAATGATGAATAAGTAGAGATGACGATGTGGATAATGAGAGTATCTACAATGACATTATGCAGCGACTGTCATTTTCCCTGTGTTTGTACAGTGCCTACAACCAGGGGACCTGACCCAGCTGACTTCCTCTAGGAGCTACTGCAATCCAAATAACAAATACAAATAATGGGATTAAATCTGAATACGTGATGCAAACCATCATGCTGCAGGGCATATCCAACCCACCAGCTGCCTGAGGGGAAGGTAGGGAGGAAGAAATTTTCCCCATAGGCAGGTAATTCTGTGGCTGCTGTCCCTGAGGTTTCTTGGATCCTTCTCTGAAATGTCTTGTCTTATACTCTTCACCACGAGAGACAGAATACTGAACTAGATGGACAAGCCATCTGATCCACCATGGCAATTCCTATGATCCCATAGAGATGCTATGAATAATTCAGCTTTGCTGGAAGAAATCCCTCACACTTCATGCAAGTCAACTGGTGTCTCTAAGAGAAAAGATCAAATAACGTCTTTGCAACCATGTCATCACCACCATTTAGGTGCCCATTGCCAGCTTATGGGTGCATCCCTGCTGTTAAAGTGAGACGTGATTAGAATTATGATTTGATGTTGCAGAGGGCTCAGTTAAAAAAAGCCTTAAGCAATCTCTTTGACGGTTCAGCAATAAAACACAAGCCTGGCTTTTAGTGAACTTGCATGAAATGACAATTATTTCAGTCTTGTTCCTACTTGGAAGATGTCCTCATCCTTGTTAAACAAAGCCAGAACGAGGGGAAAGAGGAGAAGGATGAAGGTTGGGGGGAGGAATCTTTAATTTGGGCCTTTCTCTCTGGGACCCCAGATTGGTCTGAGTGAAGCCTTCTTGGAGCATCTCTCACTTCTAAGCCCTGGCTCAGAAATGATTGGCTCTCAGGTGACTACAAATGTCAGTGGAGACTCCTGTGTCACCAGTGCCACAGGTGCGAGGTACCACAGAGCACCATCTGACACAGCCCATGGCTGCACAAGTGGCATGGTCAGGCTTGCAGGGGGCAATCTCTCAGCAAGCAAGCTCTCCTACTTGCCTAAGTTGCTCTTTGGATGGCATTAGCCTGCTTCTTGCTGGAGGATGCCTCCCGTGCAAACTGCTCTGAGACCTTTATGGTATGATCCCACCTATTTTGGGAATAAATATGGGAGTACACATCTTCCATGGGGATATGGGAGAGTGACAGAAAGAAGTAACACCTTGGCATTGGAATCTCAAGATGTTGGCTTTGCTTCTAACCTTACTACTGAGTGCTTGTGCAGGGTCTGCTACGTTGTCGTCAGCTCTAGTCCATGGGTTTGTCTTCCAGAAAAGATGACAAGTTGCAATTAGGCCAAAGCATTTTACTGTGTCTTAGGATCCGAACCATTTGGGGTTTGCAGTTGGTTAAGCTGTCAATGGCTTTACGAGCATTCTAAAGTTAGAGCTATTCTTCCAGTCCCCTCTTCCCTTTCCTTTCCCCCACACGTATTCATGTAGAGAGAGAGGGAGCTGCGCAGTGCCTCTCGTGTTCCTCTGCAACCTGTTGCATTGTAACTGTTCACATCTTCAAGAACTTATTAAAATATCTTTTAAAAAAGAGTACTGGGGAATGCTTTAACTCCAAGCTGCTTCTGAGAAATAAAAGCTTCAGACAATTAGAAAAGTTATTCTGAAGTTTGGACTTCTACTGAAAGGGTAGAATGGCACTAGAGCACTTCCGACAGTATGTCTTGAGGTCACATTTCTGAGAGTTTTCACAGAATCACAGAGCTGTAGTGGTTGAAAGGGACCTCTAGAGATCATCGAGTTCAAACCCCCTACCAAAGCAGGGTCCCTAGAGCAGGTTGCACAGGTAGGCATCCAGATGGATCTTGAATATCTCCGGGAAAGGAGACTCCACAAAGAGTCTCTAAAAAAGTTTTGGAGAGCTATGAGTAGAGGAGGAAACAATAAGGAGCTTTCAGTCTCCAGAGTAAAATATAGTGAATAAAGAGGAGGTTTAATGACTTCTGGACTTTGGCAAGGACTAGATTAGCTAAGTATCTCCTGAAAAAAAAAAAATAAATATAAGTTTATGAATTAGCTGCATGAAAATGTATAAGAAAATACAGGAGGTAGAAAAACATTACTAAATTCTTTGTGGCCTTGAGGAATGGACATCTGCAAAGTCAGAATCTGGTTCATATTCAAGGCTGCCTTGTAAAGACAAATACTTGTCTGCAGCTTACACGTTTATATGCAGAGGATTACGTGCACATACAGCCCCTATGTCTTTACCTTGAATAAGCTTAAATTTGATATAAAGTCAGAATGTCAATGAAGAGAAAAAGAAAACCTTGTAAAGGCAGTTAATAGAAAATGCCTATGTTGAGATAATGTAATTGGTCCCTGCAGAGTATTACAGGTTAGGGCAAAATGTTAGATAGTGACAAAGGAGAAGAAGGAACAAATACACAGGAATTTTCCCCTTTTTCTTAAGAACAACAAGTCCCAGCCCATGCAGGAGCAGGGGAAGATGGTGCAAGGAGTTCTTGCCTCTTCTTGCAAGCAGGGACCAAGCTAATAGTGAGAAAACCTGAAGGACTTCCTACTTTCCTCCTGCTCAAGAAACTTTCAGTGGAGAGTGTATGGGGATCTCAGAGCTGGTCAATGGGAGTTGCACATCTCCAGGGGAGTCATAAAAACTCAGATCGTGACCCCCCTGTCTCTGAGGATGTACTATAAAATACTCATTATTATCACTCCCTGTGCAACCCCCTCAGGGCATTTCCACCAGTATATTGTATTGTCATTCTCTACCCTGATAAGATTATTGAATACTTTTTTCTGTTTTCGTTCTTCAAATGTGAAGGACCTGGCTTTCTTCCACCGAAGTCAAGACACTATCACTGACTAAAGGTGAATCAGAATCAAGTCACTGACTCAGATTCTCCAGATCAATGTGCATGCTCACAACTACAAGAGGAAAAAAATGCCTTTGGGTATTGTAGAGGTCCTCAGCAGATAGGAAGGGTGGCTTGCAGGCAGCAATGACCTCAGTGAGTCTGTGTCTGCCTCAGTATGCAACATGTCTGTAGCATATATTCAAGACAGATGAAGAGCTTAGGAAGTATAGAAACAAGGATTCAGATGTGTCAGCTAGTATGCATAAAAACAGCTGCTTAAAAATAATGTTTAGTGTTTGCCTTTATGCAATGTCAGGAAAGGAATTCAGTGTTAAAGTTGCCTCAGCATTTAGCCACATGTTACTTTACTCCAAAGTACACCAGGCTCTGATCTTTAATTGTTATGATGTCTTCTTGAACTACAAAACCATCCATACAGATCTCTCCACACTACCTACCAATAACAAATGGATTTGCTGAGCTAATAACCCTGCTGTTTGAACACATAACACCTGAAAAAAAAAAATAATAATTTGGGGCAAATGCAACAGACAACTTGAAATCCTACCAGGAAAAATGTTTGTGTTGTTTTTAATATTACCCAGTCCTTCCAGCCATACAATACTGATGACTCGATCTGAAGTGGGGCGAGTCAGTCAAACACCACCCTCAATTACAGTCACAATCTGTGCAATCCAGGGAGTGCAATTGGAAGAGTCTCTGCTGCATGGACTACGAGCTCTTTGGGGATGCATCTTCTGCTGGGGTTTGTGAGAGACTGAACATACTGTCAGCAGTTAAATAATATATCCGTATCATCACCATATAAAAAATACAGCCAAAAATCTGTTCACATGGAGATTGTTGCTTTGATTGTCACTTGGATAATCCTAACCACTTTCTCTCCAGCTGAGAATAAAGCTGAACCTTCTCCACAGCTCGATGCCTCTGTTTCCCTCCCCTGCTTTGAGTGCGCATCTACTTGGACTCTGTGTTCAGCAGAGGAGAGTCTGGCTCTGACAGTCGGTGCATTCAAGAGTGGGACTTCTTCTCAGGTGGGATCTTGTTACTGCAGCCAATAAACCAGCTTCTGCTCGAAACACTACTGTGGGACTGACTCTTCAGAAACTAAATAGGACCTTTGAAGATCAGCAATGGTGCCGCTAGTGGAACATAATGTGAACCAACAGAAGGAAGACTAGGAGACGGCTTACCAGGAGTAAGTGCAGTCAGAACTGACCCATTGGGAAGGAAACTGGCCTCAGCTGGATTGCTAAATTGCTAACTAAAAGAAAATCATATACATATATTGTAGTTCATGTCATGATTGTAAGCCACAGGTATTCTGATCTTTCTATTTTCAGAAGTTGGTTCAATATTTAGCATATGCTGGTAGCATTTTTTTTCATAAGTCAACGGGCTAAAAATCAACTCTTTTCTGTGAAACATCACAGGCTGGAATGGAGGAGCTTGCTGCTGTATTCTAGCCTAGACAGCTACTTTTGTCTCTTTTGCTGTTTCCTGCTTAAGAAAACAGTAAAGAAAAAGAGTGGAAAAAAGAACTCCGTGAAAGAAAAAAAAAATAAATGGAAAAGGAAATCTTAATAAGGTTCTTTTTTCTTTTTTTTTTTTTCTTCTTCTTTTGGAGACTGCTGTATTAAATTAAAGTCATACATAGGTTTCAAAGAAAATCATATGTCGGTGGAATGGTGAGCCCACCTGACAACGCATGCTAACAGAATTGTAAATGTAAAGGGTAATGCTTGTCACTTCCTGACAGCTCTAAATGGCCTTTTAGTTCAGTACGCAGAGCTGTCATAAAAAAACATAAAAATGCATATGCAGACAGCTGAAACTGCAATGCACATCATTATCTGCAAATGGTATAAGTATCCTGAACAAAGGGCCTTCCAGTTTAAGGACAAGCATAAGACATTTTTCTGCCTCTAGCCTTAAAACAAAGTGCTGTCAAGAAAACAAGATTCTCAGTGCCAGAACTGAGGATTTTCTGTCAATCAGCAAGGTGCTACATTTGTACATATTTTTCTGACCCTAAATATGAGAAGAGCATCCTTAACAGATGTGTATTTAACTTCTGGCAGATACATCTGTTTCTTCTGGGTTTTTTATTTTTTATGTCTTTTTTTTTCCCCCCCTCAAACACACAGCAGAGCAGAACAGTTTTGTTGTGTACTTATTAGCTCCTTCTATCCTGGCTTTTCTTCCTTACTTGTTTAAAGTATCCACATGGTGGCTTCACCATTACTGTGCTAAGATTTTGGGGAATTTAGGGACCAATGCTAACCTGCTCTGGGAACCATGTGACAAAGGTGAACACTGTTCTCTTGACCCTGATGACTACTGTTTGATTTCAGTTAAAAAAAAAAAAAAAGAAAGAAAGATATTTCCAAGGTTGCAACTTCCAGTGCAGCTTTAAAATACACATTAAAAATAATAAGAGCTTAGCAAAGACATTAACATTCCAGAGCAGTGTTGGGAATAAACTTGTTCCCTTCACAACTTGGAAAGTGTTAGCAAACAATGAGATCTGGAGTGTGTTGTGCGTGTACACTGGCCCCTCTGAATGCTCAACTCTGATTAAGGCAGCCCCTGGCACTCTAATATGGTTTAAAGATCAGAAGAAAAAAAAAATGGAACTTAGGTTTTACGAATCCTATAATCCATGGTGAATGTTTTATTTTCTGAGGGCAAACAGGCATAAGACCTTCTACCCCAAGTGTTACAGTTCAACTCACAAATGCACGAAAGATCAGTAAGACAGCATTTGGTTGGTTTGGGGTTATTTTTTGTGTTTTCTTCCCCTAAATCTCTAATCCAAATTGCATCCACACTGGCCCCACACACAAGCATCCACTGCATCACATGCGACACAGACCCTCAGTGACAACTAAACTACCCCCACCCAGCAAATAAACATTCTTCACCAACAAAATCAACAGGCCAAGGGTGAAGCATGGCTACATTACAAGCATCTCGCCAACAAACTACATTTATCCTAGTTGTGAGACACCCAAAGGTGTCCCCAGATTCTGATCTCGGTCCCAGTTTTGTTTGCACTCTCATATAGTTATCTGCATGCTCATTACAACGCATAAGGCCTCTTTTTCTGGGGATTTGTTTCCCCTCCAGATTTTCAGCATTTATCTTTATTGCCTTCCATGTTCATCTCCGAGCCCTGGGTTCAGGCTGCAGAAAGCATCCTGTCATTTGGAATCTGTGTATGCTGCAAACAACGATTACTCCAGCCCTGAACGCAACTTATGGTACAGGACCTCGCATGCACAACATTTTTTGATATATTTTCTCAATGTCTTGAGTTATCCACCAACTGGCCCATTCCAACTCTCTCTGCTTGCAGCATAAAATACGGAGATACGAATCAAAGGTATTCGGGATTTCAGAAATTCTGAGATCATGGAAGCAAAATTTCAGCTCACAAGAAAAGGGAAAAAACGTCAGATATAAAAATTTTCTATTCATCTCATGGCTTATATTTACAAAGTGATGTGTCTGAATCTGTAAATTTTCCAGTGTGAAATTAGCCTGAACAGTTGCTTAATGGCACCTTAATTTTCCTTTAATTAATCACCTATAGAATTTCTAGCTGTTTCTCCATTAAAACACACATTTATCACACACAGAATTTTTATTTCTTTCTTCCAAAATTGCCCAAAGAAACCATCAAAGGATAAAGCTGCAATCCTAAAAACTCATTCCTTTTGTATCTGCAGTAAGAAGATGTAGCAACATCATCTTGGAAAAATACAGGTTTTGTCTGAGATTTTAAGATATCTGGTAGTTCTGGCTGCCTCGTGTCTTGGTACTGTTTGAGACATCTGAGGAGATGTAAGTCTGAAGTTTGGTTCCTGTCTCAGCAACTGATTCTAATCCAAGCTCAAGAAAAATAACATCTTAATGCTCACTCAGTGGTCTTGCTTCCGAAGGTGCCTCTACAGATGCCTAAGTAACTGAAAACAACTTTGCAGTATGTCCTCCCAAGAGTCAAAACTTGCACATGTGCTTAAAAAAAAAAGAAAAAAGCTTTTCAGACTATGTGTAAAAGCCCCATCTGGTGATGCCTGACGTAAAAGTATGTTTCCACCTAATTACAGTACACTTAAAAAAATATGATATGTATCATTGACATAAAAACAAGTGTCTGTCTGCTAATAAATTACACTGGACAGAAGAAAAACCTTTCCAACCCTGATGGAGTGAATTGATGGACCAGACTTCCAACAGGGGTAGGAAAGGAAGGAGAAATGAACAGCCAAACTGGTTTCAGGATGGAGATTGATGCATTTTTGTGAATAGGATTACATGATATGGTAATATAGCAAAGGAAGTACTTGATAGTCCGTGTGACTCATGTTCCTGTAGTCTAAGTATTTTATATATTTATTATTATAGTTAACAAAATTGCATGTGTTTGATGATATTTAAAACATCTGCTTCAAAAAAAACCTCAAAAACCATGAGTCATGAAGGGAGCACAAGAGACAACATGTATTCTTCCTATTGTCTCACGTATGTTTCATTAATAGTCTCTAAAATCAGATGATCTGCGGAGTGATGCAATAAGCTGTATTTGCAAAGAATGGGGAATATATATTTAAAAAATGAACAAAGAACACCTTAACACTTACAGATGTCCTCAATATCAATCAGCTAATTCAAAAAAAAAATCCTTGAAAATATAAAACACTAGGAAGCTTTAGTCAACGGAGTAGTTGCACCGTAGTTAGTACAAGCACCTGCACCAAAAGGGAACAATAACAGGGCAGAATCTGCAGAACTACTACTTTAAAACTGGCACTAAGTTTGATGGTTTCAGCTGAGACTACATGCAGAGGTTACATAATCCAGTACATAGGGAGAGCAATTTTTGATCAAGAAGTGAAATCTGTGCAAGACTGGCAGAAGCCCAAGTTGTTTTAATGCTAACGCTAATGCAAGTCTCCTACTTGAAGGAGATGCACAACATGACCAGTTTGGAGACCAAAGTGACCTCCAGCACAACAAAACAAGCAAAGACAAGGTATAAGCATCATTGGTTTCCTTGCACATCTGGCACTACTGACCTGTGTCCTTTCCTGATCCAACAGATGCTTCATTTAGCAGCTCTTTTTTGAGCTTGGCTTTTATATCACCATGTTTAAGAAGTGATGCTGCCAAATACAGGCAGTAAGAGTCCCGAATCTGGACTAACACCTACAGCTGAGCCCCACCAGCCAAAAAAAATAACAATATTTTAACCGCAGTCATACAGAGCTGAATTTGAACATGCATCTTCCAGACAAAAGCTTCTATATCACATTACCATGACCTGTGCCAGCCAGGCCTCCCTCTCAATCTGTTCCCTTTAAATTTACAAGGAAGGAAAGAACAAGAAAGAAGGACATTCTTTTATTACATTTTTTTCAAGTAAAATGTCTGTGCTTTCTCTGGATGGTTCCAGCCCGATTTATACAAGGTGAATTTGACCTTCAAGAGGCAGAACATCTGGGAATGACAATTAAAGCCATCTGCACCCAAGGCAAGCAGGTTGCTCGCTATCCACTCCATTCTGTCGCCTTCAGAACGTAGAGGAGGGGGTGTAATCTCAAGACAGCCATCCCTTTTTTATTGACTGTCTCCTGTGCTTTTAGAGATGTGAAAATACACAGAGCCTGACTGCACTTCTTCCCAAGGAGCTTATGGAGGATGGCATGAAAACTTCTGCTGTGCTCTTGAAAATTTGTGCTTCAGGTTCTTTAAGGATGGGACTGACTGAACCCAGATTTTCTTTCATATTTAGTCTAAACTCTATACACTTCACTATGCATTACTCAGCTCATCCAAATCTCTTTGATGTGGCTGACTGGTTTATACATTTTCTACCATCTGTCCAAGTTCAACAGGAGTCAGGGAAAAGGCCAAACCCTCTGCTCCTGGTGCTACTGCTGTAAGCTCCAGCTCCACTTAGGAAGGCTGAAGATGTGGAAGATCTTTGAGAGCTGGCAAAATCCCAAGCCAGTGTTCCCTGTAGGACTTCAGGGCAACTGGACATGCCCTAGAGCTTGCAAAACCTTCACATTTTTGCTGCAATAGACTGACTCAAACCACTCTAAAACTCAGTTCTGAGAGGTTTTGTTGTTGTTTAAGCCAAATACTTTCAATGCCATTACACTGCTTACCATTGTCCCATATTTTTCTTTGTACTCTTCTGCCTGCCTGTACCGTCTGACTTCTCATCTCATGCTTTGTTAGGGAGCTCTTTTAGGACAAACGTATTTTGCTGTGTGTGCTTCTGCAGCTCCTAGCACAGTAGGATTTGAGTATCTGTCCTGAGATGCTAAAGCAATGCACAAGACAAATAATCCTTAAGGCACCCGATGTATCATGTAGCTATTTGCACAGAAGACTCATATTCACTTTTGGACAGGCAGAACAATGTTAATGACCTGTCTGTACAACCAGACCTCACTGAAGTTTCAAAACAAAAAGAAAAAGCTAGAGGATGAGAGGGGGAAAAAAAGAGAGAGAGGAAGAAAAAAAAAACCCTACCCAGAAGTGTTTTTTTTTCTTTTTGGTGGTATTTGGAATCTTATTAATTTCATTTTCTCTTTGTTTCTTTCTTTTTTCTTTTTTTTTCCTTTTTTTTTTTTTTTAGCCTACTTAAGAGCTCCCTGTGTGCCACCTATCGGTCCAATCCATGTTCAGTTCCTCTACACAGGAAAACAGTGGTGGAAGATTTGTGCAGGGCCAGAAAACAGGAGGTGGAAGGCCAGATACTGCATATGGCAAAACTATCCAGAAAACAGGGAAAGGAAATGTGTTCTTCTAGGCAGGTTGAGCCAACTGCAGCCCAAAAGGTGGTCACAACCCCCTGTTTGGAATGAGGGGTGTGGCTCAGATAAACCAGCAACACGAAATTACACAAGCAGAAAGATATATTAGAAAATATTCCACACTGTGGATAACATTTTCAAGTACTATGTTTTTGGAGATTTAACCCTGCCTTCTTTCAGTGAGAAACCAGGCACTCAGAGAATTAACCGAGATTATATTGACAGCTCTAGGTTCCACAACAATTCCCCGTATATATGCCCTGTAAACACCTTTCTTTCCAGTGTCAGTCACACGTTCATTTTCTACTACAATAATTCTTTGCTAAGATTCCATTCCCATAATAGAAAGAAAGAAAAAAAGAGTGACACCTCAAACAATATTTGATAGTCTAACAACAATTTCTAACTTCAAAGACTATCTACATAAAAGTTGAAGACTTTTCTACAAAACCAAACCATTGGGAAATCATTTTCCATCTGACATCAATTCCCCAGTTACTAGAATGAAGGCTTTAACTGAAAGTATAACTTTTACTAGAGGTTCTTTAACATTTTAATCTATGCTGTAAGAAAGCATGTGCGTAGTCAGGTCACACTGTGTGAGAATTCAAGAATGCAGTGTAATCCCACAAATTAGAGAGGGATGGCCTTCATGGCCAGCTGACAAGCACTCAGATACATGACTGAGTTACAGTGGTTTAACAGATTAAGATATAGAAAGATTTGACTGATTAATCCCAAATATTTATAAACGGAATAACACAAGAAGTTAAAAAAAAAATAAAAAATCTCCAGTCCCCAAAATAATCGTCCTGAAGGAAGGGAATGAATTTTTCACAGGTAAGTCATTACAGCAAATCACTTCTAACATACTGAGCCACTGGAGCAATCAATGGATGCAGGTCAACAAATCATGAATACAGGACTCAGCGCTGGCAAGCAGAGATCTGTAAGGTTTGACAATGGACCAATTTCCCTTTCCAGAAACACTGGCTAAGCCTCACAAAGTTTTCTTAACAGTTCTTTTTTTTTTTTTTTTTAAGCCCTGCTTTCATTTCTAGCTGAAGAGGAGATTGCATGTCTAAGACATCAAGTTGTGACCTTGCGGTAAGTTAAATGGGTGAGCATGTTAAGAGGCTTGTAAACGTTCCTGGACCTTTTTTTCCTCACCATCTGTTTCATACTTGATATCTTGATAGATAGTTCAGCTTATTACCCACCACTAACGTCATCTCTGTGCTAAAGCCTTGTTATTTGAAATATGGGGTCTCTCCCTTGTGCAGTGGTGACTAAGTACATCAGAACCCACTTAAATTTGTTTTAAATGCGTTAAATTGGTAACATGCAGCATTGTTACATACCGGTTTCCAAGTTACATAGTAGAAGTTTAAATGATTAAACCCATTTAATGTATGAACCAGGCACTCCGTATGGCTGAGAACAGTCAGGTTTTCCAGTGAAACGTTCGCCTGGTAGTTAACATTGTGCAGAGGTATGCAGATGCTTATGCCAGGAGAAAGTGAAATAATTGATGCAACTGAACATGACCTTGATCTTGAAGTCATTACCTCATTCCTTGAAATATCTGAAAATACAATGACAGAAGCAAGGGCCTGAGTGACTACCGTGACTTTTACTTTGTCCTGAGTACCACTGTGACATGGGTACATGCCAACAATAAATCATTTCCCTGGAATACACAACAGTAAAAACCTGGGGTCATGTTTTCAAGATGGCTTTTCTTTTTTTTTTATTCTTTTTTTGTCTGTTGGTTCTGTGTCTCTGCAGACTTTACATGACGTCCTCCTGTCTGCCTACATCTATTTTATAGATTAATGATACCTGTAACTACTCAGCTGAAAGGTAAAAAAATGGCAAGGGTGATGAAACTGCACGCTCCATGACATAGGAGGGTGACTCATGGGGTCAGGCATGAATTCCTGCCCTTCACCACTGGCAGAGCCTTGTATTGCTACCAAAGTCCTATGCATGCTGCACACCTGGGGGTGCACAGCAGACCAGAAGGTCCACGGGGTTTACCTGCTTCCCAGACAGAAGGGACTGGTTATACTACACTACAGCAGGTCTCTGGGGTGCCCCACATCAGCTGAACCAGTACTCAGCAAAAGCAAATAAAACCTTTTTGACCACTAGATTTTCATCTGGGTTGCCAAAGTCATTCGTAGCTGGCAGAGATGCACTGAAAGCAGGGGTTGGCAGGGCTGGGCTTCTTCCTACAGCTCCTCACAGGAGCAGGGCCATCCTTTCTAAAAGGGCAGGCTCATTTCTGCAGCATCTGGGCTTCTCTTCAGTACCAAGAAAGGCAACTTGTGCCTTATTGGAAAGCACAGGTATCTCACCCAAGGTGTCAGATGGTAGTTACACCTACAAATGGGGTTAGGTAAAGGATGACGGACTTGTACATTTTCTCTTTGCATGCACGCACACACAGAGCAGATGGGGGAATATGCCAGCCCAAAGAGAAAGGAAGGCATTTTAAACGTAGTGAAAAGTTGAGCAACAAACATAGCTGTGACCAAACACCGTCTGCCAAACGTTAAAAGCTTTGATTCATGCAGCAAAATGTCACACCAAGCAGTTTTGCTGCAGCCAGCTGTCACAGGCAAAGCACTCTGCATCTAAAACTGAGTGGGGATGACAGGTTACGAGAGGAGCTCCTGGTCCAGGAGGAACCTGAGAATCACATTGATGACTTTACATTTGAGAGAAGCTCCTTCAGAAAAAGTACAAGAACTGGAGCTGAAGTCAGGCTACTTGTGCAATAGAAATGCGTCGTGGTCTAAGGAGTGGAAGCCAGGAAGCTCCAGTGGTTTTGCTGGAATTTCACCACTGCAAGACAGCCCATAGCTCTGGGAGGCATCATACTATTGGCACATCATAGTTTTATCCTTTCATCTCTGACCTTTTGTCTTCCCTCTCTGCAGTCTGTCAGGGCTAAAGCTAAGAGGGACTCCACGACTGTGAAGATGTAAAGTTTTCAGATCTGTCATTCTCCACTGATACAGAAATGTATTTTCCCAAATTTAAGTTAAATACACATCAACGTGTTACGAACACTTACTTGTGTTACAAAAGACGGCTACGTGTTGGCAGGATACCTATATCCTACACCCACCATCTAATCAAATTCAATTTCTCATAAACCTTGCCAGGATTAATTTTAATTTAATTTCATGTAATCAGTGTCCCTTAACAGTGGCAGCCAGACCTCACCAAACAATGAGAGGTTCCATCTCCCAAACCAAACACAGCCCAGATCTCTGAGCTCAACCAAGGTTTGAGCACAGATCTGGATTTACTCAGAGTTCAGTTTGGAATCCAGTTTTATAATCAATTCTTCCTTGTTTAAATCAATGCTGCTGATACAATGCATCAGAGAACCTACCCCCTTGATGGAGGATTTTTAAAAGCTGTATTTTATGGCTATGTCATCACCAGGCATTTGTGGCTTTAAAACATTTGTGGAATAGGCTTTTCTGGTAAAATCTTGTGTGGTCCATTAAATGTACAATACACAGCAGAGGAAATACTTGATTATGCTTACACACTTTTCTCTGTTTCTGGTAATATTCCAAATGAATACAGCTTTGCCACGTGGTTATCGGTTCCTAAGATGGCTTGTGAACTTTGTAATTTTACTGTTCTGCCTTGCAGTTGACAAGTTATCTCAGACTACATTAGCTTAGAGCCTGCCTCTGCAGATATTTTGCTTTTTCCCATGATATTACCATTAAAGCAAATTTCCTAGGAATTCCACTCAAAGGCAGCTATGGAACCAGGCCTTTAATATGCTGCATATATATGTATGCTTTTGCAGCACTCCCATATGTATATTTTGTTTGCTTGTGTGCTGTATACAAAGCACATGTGGAATCTATAAGCATAACAAACAGGATCATTAACTGAAAAATTAATCATGCTCATGCAAATTGTGTGAATTTGCACCATTAGTTCTACTAGAACTCAGTGAAGTGTCTACATAATTTAATACTTTTCTTCAAATCTCACTACAGGAATCCAACAGTTCTTAGCTGGCAGCACTGAAAGTATCATTTTTCTTTGGATATGGATAAATAAAATGAGATGTCCAAAGCACATGTATAAATAAAGTGATATATACATTCTTGTACTCCATTCTGCATTACAAAGCACAGCTCCTTAACATATGTCTTGTACAAAAAAAAAAATCTACAGGGCATCAACTGCAATATATACAACTTAAAATAAAAAACAGCTTTTAAGAGATAAGCTATAAAAAAGCAACATTCCACAAATAGAAACTCCTCCATTTGAACTGAGTGAGTCTCCTGAATTTTGCTTCCCAAAATCTAGACATTGCCTCAAGGATTTGCCACATTCTTTACTGATAAAGCGACCATTCTTACGAATTTTCATTTAAATGCATACAAAATATCTCTTCTCAATTTTTACTTGGTTTGTTGAACAGAGGGACAGTGTCTTTAAAGTTGAGGATGGAGACAAAAAGTCGGGTCATCTAACACAATTCCCAAGGATAGGAAGCAAGCCCATCTTTGACATGTTTAGTAAATCCAAACAGCCGACCCATAATCGTCACCTTATCTCAAAATTCAGGTATTGCCAGTACAAAAAGACCGGAAGCTGTAAGTTTAGCACACCAGAAGACGAGAACAGGAGACAGCCCAAGTACTACCAATGTAAAGGAAATAGGCTACAAAGAACACTAGTTGGTTTCGCCATTTTCACAAACTCAAAGGGATGCAGCAGCATTATCTAGTCTTAAATGAATATCACACTGTTTCTTCAGACATCAATATTCCATTCCATACTTAAATACAACCAAAAAAACCCCCAACTTTCCAATATCCATCACAGAGAAACCTACTGGAGGCTCCTGAAGAACACAGAGGAAAGCATGGAGCAATTTAGAACAAGAAATAAAAATAACGTAGTCTCTGGAAAATACTGGAATGAAAGAAAGGAAATAAGATTTTAATTTTCAAAGTAAAATTCATCCTAACAATCACTGGTGAAAATCACTGGAATAAATAGAAAATCATTGACATCAGTTCTCAACATTCAAAATTAAATTTTTACTTTAAAATAATGTCTTTTGTTGCTTTTTGTTAGTTTTCCCTATAAGCAGCAAATGAAATGAAAGACAATTTCCCACCCACACCAAAATAATGTTTGGCTGAGCTCTATTTTTGGTGCAAATACTTCTCTGTTGAGACAGCTTGCTCATGTCCTCATCGGAGTCTTGGAACAATTTTCTGGCTCTACTGCACATTCACTGTGTCACCGTCAGTAAATCATATCATCTGTACACCACAAATTAACATCTGTAAAACTGGGAAAGCCAACTCTTTTTAGAAAGTTGTTGTGAAGCTCAGTTAGTTAAACCACTAATTATTTTGTTTAAAGTTACTTGATTGAAGATGTTTACAGCTACATATGATTTTTGTAATCAGTAGTAGGTCTGAATTACTTGGACAAGTAATGATCTCAAACATTTTAGTCCAATTTGAGCTAAGCAAAATGAATGTAGCAGGGAGAAAGTTCAAGGAGATTCCCGTGGGAATGGAAAATAAGATTTTGCATTCAAAAGAAAGGAAATCCAAATCCTCATTTGCCCTTACTCCATAACAAACCCCACCCAGGTTTGCACTTCTTCCAAAGCACATCTTGCCTGTATCGTATGACCATCTAGTAAAAGATCATACTGTAACTGACAATGCAAAGAAAAATAGAAGTTTAAAATTATCAGAACTACCTGGATTTGCTGACATCGATAATTTATAATTTAATAAATCCCCAGGGACTAGGCTCTATTGTTAACAGCAAAGATGAGGAAGATAAAACAGAGGTAATTATTCTGTACTTCATAGAAACCTGAACTAGAATTCCCTGAAGCACCTGTGTTTGCCTGACATGACTCAGAGGCCAATGCTTGGGATAAAAAGTTGCACCTGTTTTCTGCTGCTCCCCTTGGAAAATTCTGCATTCTTGAAGATGCAGCCACTGGCCATCCCTGAACATTGGTACTGCTGATGCAGAAAGTTCTCAAGCATGAGAGGTGTCCCTTGCACACACACTCAGTCCCATTACCAATGGCAAATCCACCCAGAATGTTGCCTCTGAGCAAGTCCCATTTCTTGATGTGAATACAAAGTCAATCAAGATACATCATTAGAGACCTAAAATATCTAAATTGGCTCAAAGAGACTTGTCTGTTTAGGTTGTTTAATAAATAGGGATAAACTCACCTTTGGGCAATTTAGATCTGAGATCATAGAATCATCAAGGTTGGAAAAGACCTCCAAGATCATCTAGTCCAACCATTCATGTACCACCAAGATTACCACTAAACCACATCCCTCAGTTCCACATCCAAATGAAATTTCAACAACTCTAGGGACAGTAACTTAGCCACATCCCTGGGCAGGCTGTTCCGGTACCTGACCACTCTCTTGGAGAAGAAGTTTTTCCTAATATCTAACCCAAACCTCCCCTGACGTGACTTGAGGCCATTCCCTCTAGATCTATGAATTATCTTCTTGGAGAGCTCTTTCTCCACTAGTAGGAGGAGTAGTCTCCTAGCAGGCATCATCTGGGATCATCTTCTAGGGGAAAGAAAAAAACAAAACACCAAAACAACAAAATCTGCTTAACATCCATGCTGATGGCCCTTGGGTATCCTTGGAGCAGGGTGGGTTGAGGGGCAGCCTTGTGATGACTGCAAGGTCCTTACCAAGCACAGCTGAGTCATAATCTTAAAGGAGGAAAAAAGCTTTGTCCCTTTTGTGTCCAGACATGTGCAGGTCCTGGCTTCTCTGCAGGCTCACAATAGAAGACCTATCTTATTCATGCTGTAAAAGATCTGGAACCTGACACTTCTCTTGGACACTCAGTCCTAACCCAGCAGGATTTGTCTCTGATGCTCTCTTTTCAAGACAAGTGTCAGCAGGTGATGAACTTTGTATTCTTTCACTCCTACAGCTTCAGAGCCTGGATCTCCGTTTCTGCAGAATTTATGAATGGTAAATGTCAAGCACTTTGTTTTTTTCACACCTGTAGTCCTGGTGTCAGAAAACAAAGGCAAGAGTAACACTCTTCTTTTTTCCTTCCTTTATTTTGCAAGCTTTTAAACTGAAGAAATAGAGCTGTACTGCTTGATGCGCAAATAATACTATGTAGCAGGGAAGACTCCAACATTTTTGTGTGGCATCCTCTTGGCCTTGCCCACTGAGCTGTGTTGGTGCACCTGAGAATTGTATGCGATATTGCACACCTCGCAGGGCTCAACTGTACTAAATAACTATTGTTAACTTTTATGTTGATTTTAGTTTGCATTAATTAGCTCCACCTCATAAGGCAAAGCTCTTGTAATCGCACATTGTGGGATTTTCATTAGCTGCACAGACTGCTTTCTCAGTTCAAAGCATCTTCAGCAAGTGCTCTGTGGTCACTGTGTAAGGATTACAGCAGGGATTACTGAAGGGATGATAAAAATTGTACTGTAAACCTGTTCTTTCAGTGACTAAGAGCTTGCATTGGTCCAACATGACTGGACAAATTTGAGATTTAGAACAGTCTCAGCTAAAGTAAAGCAAATTATTTAGCATGAATGGTTTAGCCCTTACGCCTGTTGCAGAATCACTCACATCTTGTTCTGTGGATTGACTCTCATAACAAATTTATGCAATGAAGCCTGTGAAACATTTACTTTTTTTCTGCCTTTAACTAGTCCTTATACAGTCCTGGTTCAAGAGCACTGAACTCCAAACACACACTTAATGCTCACGTATTTCAAAGTCCAGAGAAAAACCTAAAGCTGATCATCACAGGCTTTCAGTGGAGCATAAGAACATCCTTAAACGCTTCACTAATTCTAGGCCACCTCATTACTGAAGCTGTATGGTATAGGTTTCTCCTCTCCTGGTGAGTCATTCCGATGGCAAACGACTGCATGCCAGAGCAGTGTCTCACCTCCCTTTGGGGACCCCAGGCCCTGCCCTCCTGCAGACTGGCCAGGACAAAGGCCAGCCCAAAACACCAACCCTCGTCTCTCCTCATGCAACAACACATGCTTCTGTTCCCCCAGCAGCTACGAAACAAATGCAAAACACTTCATTTGCACGGAAGCCTGTTGGAAGAAGAACCAGAAGGGAACAGAAATGTGATCAGATTGCTTATTCATTTGAACGAACACTTCTCCTGGCACATGTACTGCTGCTCTGAGCAGCTGCCATAAAGTCATTCTGTAAGCAATTTCTTTTTAAACTCGGATCCTGAAGACATCGTAACTGATCATAGCAAACGTAGCTTGTATCTTTTCCTGGAGACAATGAGACACCACTATCCCTAGACTGGAGCATCATGATGGTAGAAACACTATCCCTTTCCGAAGCTCTTCTTAATACTCCCTCTCCTTATTAAGAGCGATTCCTAAGGAAGTACTCTACCTATTACCCACATGTTAATACCAGCTTAGGTTTCATTATGACTAATGTCATTATAGTGAATTCCAAATGAATTATTCATGATTGGCTCCTTCTTTTAATGCCTTTGGCATGTGGCATGTTTTCCATATTGCCTGCAAAATGTCTGTGGTAGGAAAATGATCATAGGTGTCCTTGGCAGCTGGAAGCTGAAAATGTAACCATTTTGCTTTGTATCCATTGGGGAAACTTAACATCTACTTTCAGGAGAGAAGGTCTTTTCCTTCCCACAGTTAGTTTCCTTAAAGTCAATTTAAAATAGACTGGATGGAGGACGATACACCTAACCTGGTTCTTCAAGCGAGATACATGGTTTTGCTTTAAAATAAAAGCAAATAGCATCTTCATTTCTCTACATCACAACCGCTGCCAAAGAAAATGTCGCATGTTCCCTAAGAATTAAGAAAAATCCAAAAAATCCAGTGCTTTTTCAAGTCACTTCAATTCTCTGGGCTTGAGACTGAAATTTCTAAAGGGGAGGATCACATTATTTTCTTATCCTTTTCCTCAGCCTATTGCTAGCTTTTCTAGGCAAGGAAACCTTTGGTAGACAGATGTGATACTAAAGTGGGACCTGACTGTATTTAGTACCTGAAGGACTCTGACATGAAATGGCCATCAGAGCAGGGATAATGAGTAATTTAGCCAGGCTGTCACCTCCTCCTTTTGTTCTTAGCACAGCAACAGTTTACCACATTTTTTTTTCCATTTGTGTTCACTCACACTACTATTGGAGGCCTTTCCCAAGGAGGCAGCCATTTTCCAGCCTGATACATAACATCCTCTATTTTTCTCTACCCAAACTGCAGAGCTTAAATGAACTTGCAGAGCCCAAGGTACTTCCTTACATGGCAACTGGAGACTTGCAGGCATCTGATGTGACAAAAGAAGTGATTTTAAGACTATCCACATCTGAAAAAAATATATTTGTGTCTAACCTGAATGAGAACCTCTACTCCTCTCCCTGTGCTTGAGAACATGGGCACATACAAGGAAGACGGGACCAGGTCACGTCAAAGGCCCATTCAGCACACTACTCTGTCTTTGGCAATGGCCAGTAATGGGCATTGCGGAGAAAATGTATCAGAAGCGAGGCAAGTATGAAATTCTCCATATCTTCCCCATTTCAAGTAATTTGTGGTTGAAGGACTTCCTGAGCTGTAGCCTACATCTGCGTCATCTCATTTAACAGTCCTTTAGAGACCTCTGCTTCCATTCATTTTGTTGCTTTTTGAACTTCATACTTTAGATACCTAAAACATCCTCTGGCAGTGAGTTCTGCAATTTAATTACGCATTGTGTGAAAAAGTGGGTTTTAGTTTTTTTACAGCCTGTTGCACAATCATTTCATTTGATACTGTTTAGTATTACAAGAAATAGTTAATAATCATTCCCAACAATCACTTTTCCATATCACTGCTGATTTTAGACTGGCAATGGACAGACAATACAGGAAAGTACAGAAACTGTAAACGTGCAAAGGTTTGCGAGAAAGATCAGACAGAAGGAAGTTACTTTGCGTATACATAGGACACTCCACAAGTAAAGCCTCCTATTTATTTCCATGGGAACTACAACAGATACAAAGAGTACACTAACAAAACACTATTTTTCAAGATAGTCACCACCATTAGCTGTGCATTTTAACCAGTGATGAACAAAAGCCTGCATGCTGCACTCAAAAATCTGCACCAACGGAGGTGACCCACTATTGCTGTCACTGCTGCTGAAATGTACCACCACCACCTCACTGTGTTCACATCCACTGTTTGGTCTCCATAAACACTCATTAAGCATCAATGAATGTCAGTGGGTGTCTTCTTTTCCACATGGAGGAATTCAGTTCCGCACCTTTGCTCCATCTGCACTTCCATGCCAGGCACCATTTTGTCAGACTGCCCCTCTGTTGCCATCTGTCTCATGGCAACAAAATGGAATGGGATATTGGTGGGAAGGTTCAACCTCTACTGCCACACCACCAGCATCCGCCTCTGATGTCATCGGCCAACATAATATAAAGTAGGAGGCATTACTCTTGGAGCATCACTCGTAGACACATGATAAATATATAAATGAACTGTTAACCTTTTCATAGGCTTAGAGCTGTATAAATGTGAGAAAATATTCACTCAATATATCTTCCTCTCTGACCATATCTTAGGAACACAGGGAAAAGCTGCTTGCATCTTAAATAATATTTTTTATTGATACAAATGCCCCTATAGTATATGACACCCATGTTGTAAAAGTAGCAATATTTGAAGTCACGTTAATTAAAGTTTCCTTCCTAATAGTTAAAGCATTCTCAGTTGCTTTTCTGACTAAACACTACACTGAAGTATTCATGCTATTCCCTTGCTGTAAGTATCATGGCAATGTTATTTAAATAAAAATGCAAGGGTGAAAAAGTTTTTAAGAGAGACCCACTGTACGATTACTAGCTGCTGGTACTTGATGTAAAATATCTAACTTACAAAAGCACTCTGGCATGTTTTTGGACAAGCCTTATCAATAGCTCTAATGAGAAATGACTAACAAAGGACTTTTTGTACAAACAGCAAATGAGATGGTTGCAGACAGAAGGAAATTTATTCTGAAGGAAGAAGAATGAAGCCTAGTGTTCTCATTCACTGGCCCTTCACCTAAAGTTGTTTTATTGTTGTTCGTGTGTATCTTAAGTACTATGAAGAACAGCATATGCTATTACGAGCATGTCTTATTTCATCTGACTTTTGTTCCCCATAACCAAACCACCACTGTCATTATCAGATGGCAAAGGTAAACCAGTGATAAAATTCCAACATCTATTTTCTTAAATAGTCTCTAGAAAAGACTGCTTGCCATGAAAGTTAACACTGGGGACATGATACTGTCAGGACACATTCAGTTTCCAAAACAGTCACTGCAGTAAATGAATATGCAGGTATGTATAATTTCATCACTTATTTGTAATTTATAGGTGCAGAAGTCTGTTTTCACTTTTTAAAAAGTCTGTTTTAAACAAGGTTAGAAAAAAGTTAAGACTGACGTCAGAACTGGAGCAGCGAGCACTGGGGTGTGACATCTTGTTTATCTGGAAGTAACAAGACTGAATTCAACTTAGTGCTGAAGCGCTGTTTGTAACAGGCAGGAGTTTGTCTTGAATCCAGGCCGTTCTGGTAAAGCCTTTCCTCATATTATAGCCAAGGGCCTTTGACAATTTACTCCCCATACTGTGAAAGCACAGAAGAAATACTAAGTTGACCATTTTGGTTCAAAGTAGATTAACAACCATTAAAAGACTCCCATAAACTTCAGCTGGCATTGGATCAGGTCCCCTGATGTCTCACACACAAGCAGTTGGAATGAACTGCTATAATGCAGGATGCATAGGGTCACCAATAATTTATTAAAAAATAAATATGTGAAAATTGTCAGGGTTATCCTTTACTATCATGTCTCCTCACAGGCTCTAAGATCATTGGACAAGGGGAACACTGTTACATGCAGTGATTGCTGTTACAATAATTTGAAAAGAATAGCAGTGGAAAGCAGGGAGAACTTGGATTATGTCTTCCAGCTGCAATACAAATAGTTCAATAAGCATAGGTAGCATTAAACATGATGCATATATCTGTGACACAGCTTCAGTTCAGCCAAATTACCTGCCTAAATGCAGTAACCTTTGCTTTTATTAGATCCAAAAAATATTAAGAGCTGCTTTAAGTTACGCCTGCCCATCGCCCCACAGAACCTATGCACTCCTCACCCAGCCTGCTCCTCTAAGGATCTGCTTTCTTACAGTGGCACAACTGAAGTTCCTGCATTGGCCTTCAGATCTATCCAGGCTTTTAATATCCCACTCTGTGCCCAGTCTTGCTCCCACTCTCAGTGGAGAAGACTTTCTCTGCCATATGGAACTCTGGAGGACCTCATGCAATCTGCCCTCTGTCAGCTTTCAGTGACAAAATGACCTCAGTGGTCTGTGTGGAGGCAGAATCCTTTCAGCTGTAGGAGTAACGAATGGTACTATCACATTATCGAGCAGCTTCTTGCTTTCATTTCTGTGGGAAAAAGAAATAAGAACCAGCAAAGACTCTGCTAAATCCACACTCAAAGAGATGTGAAACCAATTAGTAGCCTGGCCCAGGACCCGTAAAGTTGCTGTCTACACCATGAAATGTTATAAAACAAAACACAAAAGAAAAAGAAAAATCAAATCAATAAGGAACAGTCCATGCCAAGCAATAAGCCTGCAGGTGCTTGCAAGGTGCAAATTCAATATGAATAGTGGCACTTTTAGAAAACTAGCTATGACTGAGATGAAACCGAACAGAACAGAAATTCAGGAGAAAGTGAGGATGCATTTTCAAAATATGTCAGGATTTATTCCGTTCCTAAAAGAACCAGACAGTTAATCCACCCTGTTGGCAGGTGCATGAGAGTAGGTGATTCCTTGCAACAATCTCTATAACTATTCTCATTATATTTTTTCCCAGATGGGGATAGTGGTAAAGTGAGCAGGGGCAGAGGATAGAGATGGAGATCCCATTTGCCTAACTTGCAATGTAACTGATCATGCAAAAACAAGAGGCATCTCAAACAGAATTTCTTGAGTAGAGATGACATATAGCATTGGTACAAGTGTCTCTGTAGGCATCAGCTTCTGCAATGTATATTTGGGAATTATGGGCACATCAGTTTGGGGAAGGGGAAGGATGATGGCAGGCTTTGTTGCATGTGAGCAACGACTTTGTCTCAAGTAGGAAATGAGTTGATATGGCTCAAGGATGGAAAGTGCATTTCTCAAAGAACTTGTAATTTGGAGTTCAAAGTGTTGCTTCCTTATAAACATCAACACGCTCCACGTCCCCCCAAACTCAGTTCTCTGCTAAAGAAATTTCTAGTGAAAAAATAAAAGCAGCTTTTCTGGATTAACTAAAATACTTCATTTCAGTTTCAATTAATTTCCATTTAGAACGCTTAAAACAAAATATTAAGAAATTTAAGAGAGAAGTTGTCTCAGATTAAGAAACAGTTTTTTCTTTTGTGTCTCAATATGTCAGTTTTAACATTGCTGGAATTTCTCCACCCTGTCTTCTTCCCAAAAAAAGGTGACTTGCTTCCAGAAGATGCAGCAGCACTGATACACACAGAACCTGACAGTCAATGCAATATGGTTTTTTCAGTATTTCTCCAGCCAGCTCTAGCAATCCACAGCAGGATGAGCTGGTCACATCTGCTGACCTCCTCTAACGGTGTGGCTGCTGTGAGTAATACTGTTTTTTTCCCATGCAGTGAAATCTCCCTACAAAGTGTCACCATCCCAAAGTCTGTTGTTACCACCTACCAACCTCGGAGGGAGGAGAAGCACAGAATAAGGTTGTTTTGTATTTTCAGATAATGGAAAAAAATAGCTATGTTAAACAGAAAGAAAAAAAAAAAAACACTCCTAGAGTGACTGTGCAGAGCAGTTCATGCTGCATGTTCCCAAGCGCTGGATCCCTGAAGGCAGGAAATTTCATCCTTATTTATTTATTTTAATTAAAAATCCTGGCAGTGACCTCAGAGGTATATGTTTATTATCAGCTCCAATGCACTTGTCACAGCTTTGACTAGAAGGGAAGCCAGAGGAGGATTTAAAAATAATAATAATAATCCAAGAAATTTCTCCATTTCAAATGTCATTGTTTTTCTTCCTAATTAGAATACAGCTTGCCTTTCAGATTCCAAAGCTTTTGGATTAGTGGTTTTTAGCATGATGTCATTTTCCTGTCTATATGACCACAGCACAGCCTTACTTCGAGTGTTTGGTAACAACAGAAAAATAACTGTGGAAACCTATATGCAATTCTGTAACATCTGAATTAGTGCCACACCATTACCAGTCCCAGCTCAGGAACAGACAGGCAGGACCTCTCCAGTGGGATGTGTCTGTTCACTCTGATACTTTCCAGAAAGTGAGGCCCTGCCAAAAGTGCCCAGCAAGTCCTTCTCAGAGACTTATACAGTTACCTGCTTCAGCTACCCATATTTTATGTGCACATGTGAAATGAAGATAGTTTGTCTTTTAAAACAAAACAGGCTGAAAAGGAATTAGTAGACCAGATTTATTCCACTTACAACTACATTATGTTATTTCGGAGCCAAATTTCAACCATATGTGAACTGCAGCCTTTCAGTGACTTGATGTATGAGCAATTTCTGGTTCACTATCTCCCTCTCTCCCCTTCCAGTTGCCAAGCAAACAAACCACTGGTAGCTGATATTTGTATTAGAATTAGGATTGCTAAAGTTTTAAAGAATCTGATTGAATTTCTTCAAGACAGTTATTCAAACTATTTAAGGACAGTTCTCATCCCTTTGAGTCTCATTCAGATCTTGGAGTCTTAGCTTAGGAGGAAGGGGTGAAAGGATGAGAGGACAAAGCATAACACAAAAGTAAAAAGGTAATTTTGCTACAATAGCAAGGCAGCAGCTGCTCAACCCTCTTGTGAGCTGCATGTGGATAATGTGGGTTTGGGTTTTCTTGTTATAGATGGATTTGCTTTTTATCTTTGTGTCAGCAACTGGCTTGGCAGCAGCAGGTTTCTCAGTGCTTGGTTTTCTTACAGAGAGATTTCAGTGAACTTGTTGGGCTGTCTTTTGGAACATCCACTATGATATGTGATTAATGAAAATTCACCAGTTGTCTCCGCTGATCTGAAGCACAAGTCTTCAGAGCACACAATTCAATATGAATAATGGCATATATATTCAATATGAATAGTGTCAGGGATGCTGCAGCCAGCCCAGGCACACCCCAATGTGTAGAAACTGTGCAGCCTGCCAGGGCAGTCATTTGTCATCTCCACTGAACACAGTACCCAATGCACATCAGGTGCAATAGGAAGCAGGCAAGGCCACCAGAAATGTGAATCAAGGGATCCTTCTCTGCCCCTTCCCAGGATTCAAGGCACACATGCACACTGTATGTATAACACTTCAGTTATTATTTGACGAGCATCCCAAAAAGCCATCTTGCTGACCCTCCCTTGAGTCTCTTTGCCAAACCTATTCATACCGGAGTGATAATAGTTGACAGGAATCAGTTTGGTTTGGCTGAAAAGGAGACATCTCAAGGAAAAAAAAAAAATGTTTCAGAGGCCCACCCAAAAATGCAAAGGCTGGACTCTGTCTGTGAGCAGAACTTGGCCTCCTGTCTCCACTCCCACAAAAAATGCTTGTAAATGTTATGCTCTTTGGGCTGTATTTTTTTTCTCCCTGCATTAAAAACTGAGTGAATTTAGTGCTTATAAAACCAAGAGGCTGATAGCAACTGGCTAGAACCAGATGTTAGGAAGACTGGAGCATATAGTACAAACAGATCGTGCACATATAACGATTCAGAAGTATGTAGCTTCATTACTTATTCTCAGTCAGGTTACAGAACAGATTGATTTCTGAAGCAATATAAAAACATTACGCTCAAATCTCAAAGCTTAGGAAGAAACAGGAATGGGGAGAAGTTCGAGATGCCTATAAGTATACAAAACTATGAATTGGGAGAGAAGAAATATACTCCCCATCTCCCATGCCTTGTAGCTCCATTCTTCCCTTCCATCCCAACCAGAGTGCATGGAGCACCCATCAGGGACAGATCAATGCAGGTGTTCAGCCCCGGGGTAGAGCGGCAAGCTTCTTGGCACAGGGGACGAAATGACCTCTAGGGACACCCAGCCCCACGTCCTCCTAACAAGGAGCCAGATGGAACAATCTGGCCACCACCATTCGGCTTGCACGCAGATTCAAACACGTTTAGGAGGAATTGTGCCAGAAATCAGTGTCCGAAGAGCCAGCATCCCTATCAACAAGGCAGGAAAGGCAATGGATGCCATCTGCCAGTAAGCCCTATGGAAAGACAGGCCTGTGTAGCTAGCTCTCTTACACAATTTGAGCTGCTTGTTTTAATGGATTGAAGGGTTTTTTCAAACAAAAATTGGATCAGTTGTATTGACTTAGGGTGAAATGTTCCAGTTTACAGCTGCTTCTCCTTGAGAATTCTGTTAAAAAATTTAAGCAACCTGAAGTATCCTCCTGCTTACATCTTGCATCCCCAGCTCCATTTAGTGCATCTCCACTGGTCCCACATAAACATCAAGGCCTCCCAAAACACAGTTTGGGGATCTCAAGCTCCCCCTAACATATCACCCTTCCTACTACATAAATTACCAGAGCATTTAACTGTCAGCAGTTTCTTGTTGGAGTCAACTTTTCCTTCAACAGTTCACAGACTTGAATTAGGAGCCTTCACATGCCCCAGCTGAGCCCTTGGCACCCCACAGGGCCCGCACCACACCACAGGGCATGCCATCAGCTGTCTGGTGTTTACCATCAGTGCACTGAAATTGCACACCAGAAACACCTGAAGTCCTGCTCAGGACAGGGATTCAATAAGCGAGATCTGCTCAAGAAATCCTACCTGAATGCTACCTCTGTAATGACAACAACCCTGGTAACTTCATCCAGGAGAATTCTTTCCTGACTAGATCCAGCAGCCACTCCAGTCTGCAGGCAAGAGAAGCTCCAGCGAAATATAGAACTTTGTACTGCCATAATATAGCAGTAGTGAGATATCAGCAGACACCCTTCCTGCAGTCCATCCCTCCCATAGGTCTGTATTCATGTCACCACCACAGCCTTCACTTTTCTTTTCAGGCCATGACCACATGCCACATGGACTTCACCCAAGTTCACTTTTATACACATACCACTCTCACCTTACTTACCTGCTTTGTGCAAATCGTGGAAAGACAGATCCATGAGTTTCTTTAGCTGTCTATCCAGCACGTAACTGAGATCCTGATCATAGGTTATTAGGTAGAGCCTGGATGAGAGAAGATGGGAAGTTAACAGTAACATTGATTACTGTGGTGGTGGGTGCAATTTTAATGCAGTGACTCAAACTCAGAAAGTGGAAAAGTTGCAATGTATTAAACTGTGAAGAGTTTACAAGAGCTGAACATCTAAAATACATCTCTGAGAAATTACTTCTTAAAGCAGGCAAGCAAGAGCATCTCAGACAGAACCAGGAAAATATTGCTTTCACAGGAAACACTGTGGGTGTGTTATAAGCTCTGTTCTTTGGCCTGTCACCACATTATTTTTGCAGTTCTTGTATTTCTCTCTTTTCTCATACTGAAGCACTGTCCTGTGATACAGTAGAAGTGCATTTACAGCTAAAATTACAAAAGTGGCCCATTATGTTTTTTAAGGTAGGAAAAAGGCTGCAGTTTGTCACAGCTGTCTAGAGCCCAGAACGCCTACAACTGGCAGAGCCGTGATCCTTTTTCCTCTCCCCCCTCCCAGGCTGAATCTGTGTATGTGTGCACACAGATTAAGGCTATGTACAAACAGCTCTTCAATGTGTTCTCCAGAAAAAAAAAAGAAAAAAGAAAAAAAATGGTGCTTCAATGAGGCAAGAGGTCAGAGCATTCCTAAGCACTTATTTCAGAACAGCTTTGCTTCAGCTCCCACTTCCTGGCTTCCCACAGTGGCCGCACCAGCTTTCCTATCTCACAGGACAGGGGGGCTGTGATGAGTCATCTCAAGGGGCTTTTTCCAGAGGTGAAAAGTCTCAGCATGTCCAGCAGAAAAGTTGCAAAGAGATGGGAGAGAAGCAATAGACCTTCACGGTAGAGCTGACCATCACAGGGCCTACCTCAGAAGCCCAGGAAGACCCAACCCTGTGTTGCTCCAAGCCAACCCTTTCCCTTTGAAATCTCCCAAACCCAACATGCAGACATGCCACTCCCTCACCTCTTTGATACCAACAACAATGGCTAATTCTCAAACTCCTCTCTATGCTCCTCCTGCACCTAAGCAGACACAAAGCTCTACAACCAAGAAAACCACCTCCCAGCAGCACATATCAACTGCCACTTCCCTTCTGCTCCTCCCAAAACCCTTCCAAGGTCAGCTTGCTCAGATGCTGGTCTGATTGAGTCCTTGTTAATCAAAATGGGGAAGCCCAACCCAAGCCTCACTTCGGTCAGTTACTTCAGTTGTGCCCTCCATTTGCCAGGTGTGCTGAGGTGTGTGGAAATGCAGGACACTTTCAGAAGCAGGGAGGTTCCTCCAGGGTATTACTGCTGTGTGTATTTTTTGTTTTTCTGTTTTTTTTTTTTCTTTTTTTCCCCACCTCATAAGAAGTCATCAAGCAAAGGATTCTGGAGGCAAACTGTATGAAACAGTGTCATGGCAGTTTCGAAGCTCCTGTTTCACACTGACTTCATGCCTCTCCGCAACAGAAAGGGCTGCAGGAGGCTCAGGTTACAATCTGATGCAGCTCCCACAACCAAGATGTCAGAATCTCTCTTTCAAAATCAGCTTCCAAAAGGTAGACCTCAGGTCCTAGCAGGGTTGGGTTCAGCTGGCAGGACACATGCCATGCCAGCGAGCAAATGCCTTCTGTAAGGCCCTACCAGCCTCATCTGGAACTCCACTTCTGCAGCTGAGGCCCTTGCATTGACCCTGAAAACACTGGCAAGGATTTGCAGGGGTGGGGGAAATCCTAATCTACTCACTGCAAATTATGGGCTGTGAGAAGGTTTGGTTTAGGCTTGAGTTTCAGTGTGATACAGTATTAAATCATCCACATCTAATTAACACCTTCTGAACTAGAGGGGAAGACAAAGCACATGTATGTTATTAACGCAGGCTAAATGGGTTACATTAGAGCCTGGGGAGGCAAAGCTAAGGGTGGCATGCTGGCATGGGCACAATTTAAATTCTCTTTACAGTGAAGCTAAGCTATCTCAATTGAACCAACACCACTGAACCAAACATCCATTTTGTTTTGGGAGGATTTCATCCATTGGCCAGTAATGTGAAATCATCAGCCACTGTGCATGGGGTAGTTTATCACACTGGAGCTGAAATGGAAAATAAATAAAGAGGAAATTCTTCAAAGCAGAGGGAGTTTCCTTTCTCTGTTAGTCCTGCGCAAGCCTCAAGATGGAAATCTACTCTCAATGGAGGCCTTTGGGTGCTTGTATAATATAAATATTTACTAATAACGTAGAGAGTGAGAGCAGGAGAATAGTCATTTTTCTCAGTGGCTTAGGGTTAAGTACAGGGCAATGGCATCTTAAATCCAGATGTTCTCCTTTTGGGATTTGCCCACGAGGCATATTCTCATGAGATTTCTCTGGCATTTTGATTTGGATAGTAGCAAGCACTTTTAGCCCAGTGATATCATGAACAGATGACTCAAAATGTTCAAGGATTTTCTTTGTAAATGCCAGTAGTTTATTTTATGGCTAACACAAGGAAGAAAGTTTTGCAGATTTCATCTTCTCATCCTCTGTGTTTCTATTTCCAGACAGTTTTGAAGGACACTGAACTTGACCTGCTAGCAGAAGATTTATTTAAATGTATAGTTTATATACAAATACAAATACTGCACACAGATGCATATGTGTGGGAGCAGTTCCTGAGTAACTGGTAGAACTCATCCCCATGCAGAGACAAAAACAATACAGGTGCCCTTTTGGACATTAAGATGGAATAAATTTGGGAAACCCTTTCCCACTGCAATTTTTTTACAATACTTAATGACATTTTATCACCTATGTTTGAAAAGAATGGCTCAATAGTTACAAGTCTTGCACCTTTGGCCAAAATACTAGGAGTGCCCAGAACCTAACCTTAAAGAAAATGCCCTGCATGCAGCAGGGGAGAATGGAAGTGCACGGGAAGATGCACACCATTTACCAGCCTTAAGTGCACAAGTGAGCTGCATATTTAAAGACTGAGCAAATACTAGGCACCAGAACCAGAGTGAAAAATGCAGGAAATTCATTGGAGGTGAAACTGGGCTGACTTGGCCAATACAGTTTCACAACATCATCAATCCAAGGCTTGCACAGGGGTGATTTTTCACTCCGTCCAATTCACTAAGGAGTTGCACGCTACTTTGGTGGATTTTCTGCACAATTACAGATTATTGCCATGGTAACAGATGCATCACATGACAACTTTGTTACCTCAGAGACAAGAAACAGCTGCTTAAAGAAACAGGCATCCTCCAGGAATGGGGATATTTATTTCGTTTTTTTTTCTGTTGGCCTCATATTATTTTAAAAGTCCTCACTGATATTCTCATGGATGTGGCTTCCATCATTTGACAGTTAAAAATGTTTCTTGACATCCACTGAAAGTTATTTTCTCCCATATCACATTTTTCCCTCTTGCTAAGTAATGTAGCATGTTTGAAGGTAAAAAAAGTAGAGTTCTTGTAATTTTGGGGAGAAGAAAAATGGCTTTTTCACTCTCTTATCAGCAGCCCTCTCTAGCATCCTTTTGTTTTTATTAAGTTAAATTAAGTATTTTATTAAGTTTTATTAAGTATTGAAACATTACTAATGATGTTATTGGAGAGAAATCCCAGATCCCTGCTGCAGGTACCTCTGGAGCACCAGTCACACATCAGCTTGCCAGAGATAACCAATGGGTGCTATACTCTTGTGTAATTCAAAAATTATTCTTTACAATTAAAAAAAAAAAAAAAAGTTGTTCAGAGATGTCAATTATTGCTACCTCAATTTTTAAGCAATTTTAAATTAAGAAACCTCTTTTAAAAAGCTCTCTAAGTAAAGTAGCCAGTTGGGGCTTTTAATTCCAGCTATCAATTTATTCTCATTTTTTCGGTGCATGAGGTATAATAAAAACATCATCTTTTTACCCCTGTTTTACAACCCATTTTCCTATTCAATATCCTCTGTTCACCTCCGTGGCTCCAGCGCCCATCCCACGCAGCTCTGTGGCTGCCCCCAGTCCCTCTGCTCCCTGCTGCCGGGAGCCAGCAGCGTTAATTAAGGAGCTCCCAGGCTGGTGCTCAGACAGCCAGACCACTTCAGCCCACAGTGAACGTCTGATTAATTAAAAGCTTATAATTAACCTTCATGGCTGGAATTTCCTAAAGACCTTCATGGACTGAGGTGCAGAAATCCCATTGACTTGAATGGGAGGTTGGAACCAAATCGCATTTTTCCCTCACTGGGAATCCCCCCATGCATGAGCAAAGAAAATGTTTCCCTTTCTCAGGTTTGTAGCTGTCTTTCCAGGCTCACAGAGAGAGCTAGGAAACACATGGTATGCAGAAAGCAGTTCCGTGCTCCCCTGTGCTATCACTGTCCCTGCTTGTGCTATGGGTGTGCATCAGTGGAGTTCAGAGCCTGCATCGAAGGAGGCATCACCTGGCATGGTTACTCCAGATTTATGCCAGCATAAAGGAGAACAAGAGTCTGGCCCACAGTTTTCATGCCAATGGCCTCAATAATGAGGACTAAGGGAAAGAAATACATCAGACGTGAGAGAAAAACAGATATTTTTCTTAAACCATTTTTTTTAGCTCCTTTCAGGATTCAGATTTTCTATTTCCCAAATGCTAACTGGTAAGCTACTTCTGCATAGGACTTTTTGCTAATGAGGCCAGTGCCTTGATGTGTTTTTCTCCAGTTAAGTATTTCTGGTAAATGAAATGCTGTTGTACAGCTTAATTTAGCACTGTTATTTTTGTTGTTGTTTTTATTTGACCACATGGAGCTCAGCAATTTGTAACATAGACCCTCAGCCTATTTTTAAATTTAATGTTGTCCTTTTTCAGTCCCTTTTTTTTTTTTTTTTTAAAAAAAAGCATGAGAATGGAAGGACCAAACAATGTTGCTTTATCATTGGGAGCTTTTGTTTCACAAATGCACAGGGTCACCAGTGACATAAGTTTGTTCAGCTCTCAGTTTCAGGTTTGTTTTAGCACTATATGGAAGATGTTGCGTGCTTATCCTACAGTTAGTCAAACTTAGAATCTCCAAGCTGAGGCAGCGGTGGCAAAAGGCTTCCAGGCAGGGCGCAGGAATGCCTTTGACACCTGCACTCATTGAAAGAAGAGGGGGAAAATTTGCTACCTTTCCATCACCATCTTCAAGGGAATCTAGGCCAACAATCACTAGGGGTCCTGCAAACCTAGTGCATGTCTTCTAATGGCACTGATTTCTCAGTTTCACCTCCTATACACTCAGTCATGGTTCTGCTCGTTTTTAATAAACTAAACTGTTAGAGTCACAAATGTAGTGTTACAGATTGGGGTTACTGGCAAACAGATTTTTTTTTTTTTATGTGCCCTATGCCGGTAGTCACTGACCTGCAATCTTGAGATCAAGATGTATTAAACTGGCCTTGAAAACCTCAATGAGATCTTACCCAGGGGCCGCCTTGGATTTTTTCTAGATTGTCATCCTTTTCCCCCTTATTTGTGGAGGCCAACAAACAATTTGGTTTCCACTTGGTGAAAAGGAAACAGGGGTGTGGTGAATGGGGAGAGGGATGCACTTAGTCCCTTAGCAAAGTAAAAGCAGAAAATCAGGTGATTGAAATGCCCCAAACTTAAACAGGGCATTAAGCAGAATTAACAGACTAGACCTCTAAGCCATCAGAAATTCCCAGTTGAATAAAAGATTGATTTCAAAGACTCAAAGATACCTCAGGGCCAGCATTTCCAAAGAAGACAGGCGCTGATTGGAGCTGAAGCATTCCTCTTGTTCAGTGCATTTGAGTGAGCACTTTAAGTCTCCAAAGATTGAACTATAAAGAGAAATTAGTTTATTAATAATTCACAGGCTCCAAGAAGAAAAAATGTCAAAAGCATATGCTCACGAACAAAGCTGATTTTATTTTCCCTGTTTAGAATTGAGCAACATGTAGAAAAGTGGAGGGTGTCAAGCGCAAAAATTTAATTCAGGGGTTTTTCTCTTCCTTCCCTTTAACCCAGGCAAGTATAATTCTGACTTCCTCATGAGTGCTGAAAGTTCTTCAAATCCCAGATGGTTTATGTGAAACATTAAAAGCACACTATCATCTTCAGCTCTTTAATAGTTTAGGACATTTTCATGGCAAAGTTATTATCCAATAGCTCTTAATTGCAGCTTGTACATTTCAAGACAACACATTCACAGTCTGCAATAACAGAGGCTGCAGACTCCCAACACACGATCATGGTTAAGCGCATGCTTACTTTATGCACAGGAGGTATCCAACTGGATCTGGCACTGCCTTACCCCACTTTGCCAGGCATATGAAATCTGTAAAAATATACTGAAAATCAACCATAGAGTAATAGTCCCTACACCTTAGGCATTCTGATTCTGATTGATCCATATAATTTTGGTAGTTACTTGATTAGAGAACACTAGTTAAATACAGGAATTTAAAAACATACTTATTAAAATTCAATAAAAGACAGACAACAAGAAGGTTGTGAATTTAAGATAAAATGTCTTCCATTGTCTAATGGAGAAATTACAAATAGAGTGCAGTTGTCTTCACAATTTTGGTCCCCTTGCCTTCAACTGAATGTTGATTCTTCTTGTAAAGGTCCATGTTTCCCTCTACTGGAGAGCTGAAAGTGAAAATTTAAAAAGAAATTAAAATGAAAAAAAGAAAGGCACTGACTCAGAATTTATTTAGAAGTTTCCATTTCTCACTGAAGAAAAGCAAAATGAGAACATTTCATAGGAAATATGTATGTCCTTCATGTAGGCTTTTAAGTTGCAGGTGGCACTGCCAGTTTGCAATTCCCACCTCTTTATCTCACAGCGCTTTTGCAGCGCTCTGTAAGGTCAGTAGGTCTCAGGTCAACATTGGGCTACTGAAATTGCATGTGAAAAAATTCAAAAGGTTCCTGCATTCGTTTTTCACCATGCAGGTCAGTTTATGGCAGTAAAGACCATACACGAGCCATAAACTAAAGACCATGCATAAACCCAACATAAGAGCATGAAGATGTCTATCAACTTTGGTACTTCCCAAGCTGATATGAAAGATGCAGGCACAGGGGGCACATGCTGCAGACCTCTGGGGGAGACAATCACACAACTAAAGAGAGCTCACTTTCTTTCTTTTAACTTCATCTCACTATTGCAGATTGGACCATTATGGGATGTAATTAGCCTCAGTTTTACACATGATTAGTCTTGGAAAGTTTGATCCAAATAACACTGTTGCAAATCAGGAGTGTAATTAAATTCAGGATGTGGCTGTTGGGGAATCTTCTCTAGTTAAGTGACAGTAGGTGACAGTGGCCTTGTCCTGTCTGCCATCCCCTGTCCTGTCTACAGGGTTTTACAGCAGGGATTGGGAAAAGACCCTCAGGCAGAAACAAGAGCACGTTGTGGCATCTACTGGGGGTAACTGGGACATGGTGTCACTTCCTCTTAAGTTAAATAATGTTCGAAAATTTCAAAAAACCTCTAGCTTTTAACAGTGCTTTCCAGCAGCCTGACTCTTGCAGAAGGGTGTCTGGGGTGGCAGGGGAATGCAGGAGGGCTCTGCACTGCTGACAGACTTTCTGAACAAGGCAAGTTTCTCCCAATCATACTCTGCAAAAGAAAGCTAGAGCTTCTCCCTGCTCTTTGCCAGAGGTGTCAGCTCCCCAAAAGAGCTAAGCAATTGGTTACTACTATGGGGCTTTTTTTATTTTTCCTAATCTCAGAAAAGTCCCAGCCCATGACCCAATCTCAGTAAAACAAAACCAGATTATGGGTTAGCATTACATTATTAATGTGTCAGTCCCATTTGTTTCTCAGTTTCCATTATATTGAATCACAGTATTACTGCTGTTGGAAGGAATCTGATGATAAAGAGAGACGCCTCCCAACAACTGATGAGAACGATAAAAGAAGAGGCCAATCACCATCATCCCAAAGAAAATCCACTGCCACCGGGGCCCTGAAGCAGCTGTGATTCCCGTGGGACTCAGCTCTGACTCAGAGCATGGGCTGCAGCTGATGTGCACCCCCCGAATCACACTCACAGCCAACAAACTGTTGCTCCCTGAGTATAATAAGTGAAATTTTTTCCCCTGAAGATAATTATTTATTTCACCTCTGAATGAACCAAAGCAGAACTTGTTCCAGAGGCGCACTAGAAGAATGTCTAAAGTTCAGATAAACTCTTTGTGAGCGCTTTCCTTTTTTTTGCTACGCATGGAATTCTTGGCCGGCAGACAGAGATCATGGTGTTTTCTGCAGGTTCCTCCCAAGATGCAGAGTTTGTGGTGCTTGCTCTCTAGTGCATGAAGGCAAAACAAAGAAGGTTACGTTTCTTTTGGCTGTTCATGGTTGTTTCCTAATACTCTGCATCACTCAAGCAAAGGAATAGCCTTTTGTTGTTGTGATAGGTGAAGTGCAAGAGATAGAGGTTCAGATTCTGGAGTTAAGATTTCATCCTCTCCCAGGCCAATTTCCTCTTGGCACTAGCCAGAGTCCTTGAAATCCAGGGAAGTTTTGCCTGACTAAGTAGTGAGTAATGATTCCAGGAATCAACATTTGGAGATAACACAAAATTGAGTATCTTTGCTAAATTAACTTTCCTCCGAAGGTCATCTCTGCAACACTCAAGTGCACGACGTGTTATTTTCAAAATGAGTCAGTCTCTATCTGTAAGGCTGGTATAGGAATTAATGCTCATTTTTCCAAGGCACATACGATTTGAGACTATTAAGCAGCACTCGTCCTTACACCCGCTGCACAGCCGTGCTCCTGGGGAGTGGTTGTCCAGAGTCTGGTGGTAATAACCCAGTGCAGGCAGCAAAATCAATCCCAACAAGTTTCAGAGGGACCCTTCCAAAGCTCTCCGGCATGTGACAGAGGGCTGCTAATGAGAGGGAGAGATCATATTCATTGCATGAGTGACAGGTGAAAGGGAAGATTAACGTTAGCATACACCTGCTCTTTGGTGCCCCAATTAAGACCTCCTACTGTCAGCAGTAACATAAGATGCAAATCAGCCAATGCCCTTCCCCCTCCTTCAGGAGGGCTGTGGCAGGATTTGGAATAAACTACAATGGGAAAAGAAACGCAAGAGCTCAAATGTCCTCCTTGTTACTAGTTTTCTCCCTTCCCTGTCTTTTTCTTGCCACCCCTCACCTTTTTCTTCGTGACTCAACAGCCTCATCTAGAGAGGAAATATGACCTGTTTCAGCAAGGGATGCCTGCCCTGGGGACAACCCCGGGGACAGACTGGAAAGCCATGATTTGAATTGACAATATTTATCCCTGCTTTAAATTCATTTGAATCAACCTTGCTCAAGCCACTGGCAATAGACAGAGGAAATGGGTGGAAATACCATAGAAGGAGGTATGTGGAACAGAGGAGGAGGGGGTTGTTCATCAGTTTATCCTGTACTAGGTCTAGGGAATTGCTTCTGAGGCAATATTTTAATGCAACGTTGGCAACTCATGCTGGAATATTGCAAATCCATGAGCAGCTCTTGTGAGTGCTTTTCCAATATGTCCATACTTTCCTTTATTGTCTCCTCCTACTGTCCAATATTAATCAAATGTTGCTTATCTGATGGAGTTCCAGCTGCCAAGGTATTGCAGGCTTCCGCTCAAAAGCAATGGTACCAACTGTATTTTCAACTTACTTGTATCTGTCGTGTGAGGGGAGCAGGCTAGAAAATGCAAATCCTTCCAAGGAATTTTTTTTTTAAAGAACAAACTTGCATCCATCACTCTCTGAAAAAAAAAGAAAATTTTTTTTTTTTTAATAAGTTAAAATTCAAACCAACAGGAAACTTTTGGGTAGGTTTCTGGAGATCGGGACTCCAGGACTCCTGCCTCCCTCCTCTCCCACCCAACCCAATGGGCAGAGGTGGCCGCTCTGTGTGGCAGGCAGGCAGCCATGGCACTTCGCCTTTCTGTCCTTCTTCCAGCTCTGCTGGCTGTTGGAAATCTTGCATCAATTTGGTCTTTTTGCCTTCAGGCAGAAAATAAAATTGGCAAAAATCTGCCCATCAGGAAGCCAGGAAGTCCTGTTTAAATTTTCCCAGGGGAAGGGACTACTCAGCACAGTCAGAATTTTCCCGCAGAAAATTTCAAGTTGTGTAAAGACAAATTTTTATTAGGTCAGTTTCTTGAGAGAAAACATCTAGAATGTCCATTTCAGAGCTTCACTGGCAGAGAAATGAACTCCCCCTTTTCACAACACTAAACTTGTTTCTCCTTCAGCAAACCGTTAGCTTGTGACAGCGCAATTAAAATTACCTCAAACCCCTGAGTTTGTTGGCCTATTGCACATTCTATCTGGGGTCACTTAGCCCAGATCATCTGAAACAATTATATACACTCAGAGACCTCTAGAAGCACTGATGCCTAGAAAGGGAATAAAATTCATGATACTCCCTGGTTCATCTGTCTAGTCTTGTAATCTTTTGACAAAATCCATAGACAGGAGCTAAGTGGAAAGCAATAGCTCTGTGGCTCAGTTCCTCAAATTCCTTCTTCTATTGAAATGAGAGCTCTGAAATCCTCTTTCTCCCAGTGGCATTGTGAGAATAAATTCTTCAGTGGCACTAAAAGGCCCTCAGATATTAATGCTGAGTACTTGCAAGGGTACATAGAAAGACAGATGGTATGTGTCCTTAGCCCCCAGAAACCATTAAGTCCCATTGCAAACTGATCTGTTCTGCTAGCTCTCCTATCCAGCATTGCTTGCATCCGGTTTTCTTCTCTGCATGCACATTCATTGGGGTTGGAACCAGCAAATTTAAGGAAAGAATCAAAAAGATGTTTAGGATAAAATCTACCAGAAAGCAAGAACCACCCACAGACCTGGTTGAGGGGCCTGCGCTGAGTACCTCCAGGAATTATGAGTACCTCAAGGTACTCATCATCCTTTTTTGCTCCCTTCTGCCACACCTGAGGTTTCCACTCCCCTATGGCTGCTTCATAGCTTTGCACTGCCCAAAAGAGTTGAATAAGCCCCAGTACTCGGTAGCATTTCTTAAATTTGATCATTCTGAGAGCATCGAATGACAAGGAGCTGGAGCAGTGTCCACAACCAGCCTGACTAGAGCTGGGATTCCAGCCTTGGAGAATTATTCACTCCTGTGAAGCTGTACTAGTGGAGTGAGGAGAGTGTGATGCCTGGGTTGGGATGAAATTGGGATGGACAGGAAATTTGTGCATAGTTATTATGCAGAGCCATGTTAAAAAAAAAAAAATCTGCATTTGTGTATTAAAGGATGTTAATGTGCTCAGAGTAATTTTCCATAGATTTTATTGATTGACTTCAGGCTTTGAGGGTTTAACTGCCATGTCAGTCTGCCCACTTTAATTTAGCATGTGGATGACTTATAACAACAAGCGGGGTTTATCACTTGAAACCCTTCCTAATTAATGATAGACAAAAGAGGTATAGAGAAAACACTCTGGGCGAGCACATTCCCATCCTTTCTATTTCATCCTGTAAAAGCTCTTATTACTTTTGAGCTTCAGTGCATTATTTGAAAAACTGTTAAATAAATAGGTATAGCAGTGGCAACAACAACAGTGCCAAACTAATATATCTCCCTGCAATGGAATTATTGCAATAAGAATAGTTTCAGATTTAGAACAAGAAGAATAAATATCACTTTGAATGGTCTTCATAAGTGTTTTCAGTCTCATCATTTTCTACTGCTGTGATTCAGCTATTAAAGTATACACATGCTAGGGAGGAAGTCAAATTTTTACAAAAGGGAAAAAGAGGGATCAAACCTGGCTGGGATCAAGCAGGATATGATCATTTTGCCACTGGCATGGTTTGCTGTGCTGGGCAACACAGCGGACACCTCCCTGTTTCATTTGTCCATCTGTAAACTATTAAAACAATTCTCACCACAGTGTCCAGGAGAAATCAATCATTGACACTGAACTGAACCAAACAGCAGTAACATTCTTGGATGGAGGACATAATTGAAATACGAATATTTCAGCTTGAAGTGTTCTGCTGTCCTCACTGCACACTGTAGTGGTAGCGATGTTAAACAATGCACATTCTCCTTGCTTTCAGGACAGACTGTAGCTTTCAAAGACTATCAAACCTTTTCAAAAGTGTTATACAGTAATGACATTTTCTTTATTCTCTGTGAGGTTGCACCTGGTAAAAGGCATTGAAAAATCCCAACGCTCTGAATTCTAAGAGACAGCCCTGCTGACTCTCTGGCAGCTGCCTGGCAAGCAGACCTCTGGGCACCTTCCCGGTGAGCCACCTTAGAGAAGTCCTTGAGGTGAACGGACCCCATCCTGCCCCTTCAGCTCCCTGCAGCAGAAGTGCTGCCAATTCAGAGCACTTGACATCATGGGGTCAGGCGTCTACAACAGCCATGATAATGTTTCACGGAAAACTTTGAGGTCTTTAAAGGAGTAAACCTGCATTATCCTCATACTTCACTTCTGGTTTTGGTCACACTTTGAATCATTCCCTGAAATCACTTGGACTCGAGTCTTCCTTTGGTTTTCCGAATGACAGCAGAAACTTTTGTGTAATCTCAGTAATTCAACAGCTGGAGCTATGATAAAGAAAGATTTTACATTCTCAGAAAGCACAAGTTCACTCTAAAAGTAGGCAAAACATCCAAGTTCACTTGAAAGCAACCACAAATCATCATATTTGTTCAATACAGTGATAGCCATGGAATGAAGCCTATGCAGACCCCATGACGAAGGTGTGCTGCCCCAGTAACTCTCCGCCTTGTCCTCCCAGCAACTGCTCATGGAGCCAGGGCCTAGTATGGGGGAGAAGTCATTCCACAGTCCAGTGCCCCTACTTCTCCAGGCTCCCAGTTCGCTGCCCTAGTCACTTGGCTGTGCTGTCTTCCAGAGAAGACCCCATATCTGCCTGTACTAAAGGATGCTGTCCTTTCCTGTGCACCTTCAACTGCACAACTTGCGTCAATCCAACAAAAGAATTATTGTGTGGCCCAAACACAAAGGATTGCAGCAAAGTACGTGATAGCTTCCGATGTCTTCCCACACTAGCCATTCTTCAGTGGTGGCCTTGGCAAGGAGAAATCACGGCACATCATCTATCTGTGTGCTCTGCACCCTCCTCAGTTTTGCATGTGCCAAAATTGCTTGTGGAAACTCCCATTAGCCCTGACAATGCTTTCAATTTAGTGAATGTTTATGTGACTTTGGGTTGGGAAAGGATGGAAGGAAGTCCAGGCACATCACTCTAAATAGATCTGTGGGTAACACTTTAGCTACACATTGAACTCAGATTTAGTAGCATCGTTATTGCATGTAATGTTTATTTTATTAGGTTTATTTTATTAGTGTGCCCACAGCAGAATGTAAGCCTTGTCTTTGTCAACTCAAAAGGCACCCCACAAGAGGCTCTGAGTAGAAAAATATGGTGCACTTCATTTTTTCCTTTGGAAAAGCCAAGCAGATGCTGTTGAGTGGATAGTCACAATAAGTGTGTGTTTTGAATACAGTGCTAAGCTTGAAGCTCAGCTGAGTTAACTTGGTGGGAAATTGGGTTTAATTTGATCCTGTCTCTGAGTATTCATAAAATGATGCAATTCAGCTTTAACTAGATGAGTAGCATCATCAAAATACATTATTTAAATCCCACCCCCTCAACCATGTGGCCAAATTGGAAGAAGTGTCATTTAAGTATCTTCTTCCAGGCCAGGAAAAGATCAGTCACACTTTAAATTAAGTGTCTCAAGTAAGGATTTAATTTAGACTTAATAAGACAGTGATTGTACGTTAAATACCATTGGGTTATTAAAACCATATTCATTGAGGTTTTACAGCTATGTCAGGACAATATGCCATAAATGGAAAAACTGCTAACAAGGCACAGTTACTGATTTTGACATGTGCTAGATAGAATGCATTTGTATGTTCAATAAAAATAAGATAAACATAGAAGAAGCACCCATAAGCGTGTTTTTCAAAGCCTCCATGGACTCCTTTACTGAAGAGTACGAGCACTCAAATGAGAATGGAGTCATCCTCACCACCTCCTTTGGGAGGGCAGGGATTTAAAATTGGCCCTTATGCTTTTCCTTCTGTGCCTTGACCGCAGGACAAAGCTGGTAGAGAAAGGGTAGAGCAGGTCTGAACAAGGAGGATGCTTGTCCTATCTAGCCAAGGACACAAACATTCCCATATCACACATGAAAAAAGACATTCAAGAGGGTCTGATAGGGCAGCCCTCCACTAAAGAGACAGCACAAGGTCTGGGCAGACCCACAGCACCTTTGTGCCCGAGATGAGCAGAGCACAGTGAGTCTTAGATATGTTAGAGGTCGTGCGTAGGGGGCTGGCAACATCCCTGCCTGTGCAATGCTGGGAACAATATTGCATCTGTATAATCATTGTGCTCCTTTATACACAAATAAATATATCTGTGTGTGAATGTGTATATACAACACACATGTATAAGAGGACTTTAAGAAGAAACTTTCCCACCGGAGCAAAACTTGGAAGATGAGAATGTTTATACAAAAGCCATTTCCTTGGCCAAGAAGTTTCTGTATTCCCTTTGCTGCTATTAGAGACATTTGTGTTAAAATCAGAGCTCCCAGCCCTGCCTCTCCTTCCATCTGAGTCTACACAGATTGCATAATCCTCTGTTTGTGGCATCATCGTACGTTGCTATAGAGATAGGGGAAACGTCTGCGATGATGATGATGTCAAATCGCTCAGCCAGAAAACTCCAGTATCAAGACAGAGCAGAGGGTCTGTAAACAGAAGCAAAGTATCATCACTAGTAGTCAGTAAAGAGAAGAGGTAATATTATTTATAGACCTTTAAAGGTAAACAGATGTCAGCTGCAAATGAGCACAACTTGAAAGCTTTCTCCAGCGTGAAAGTCCCCAGCTCTGCTCCTATTTTCTAAAGCTTTGCTTCATCAACATGACATGTCTTTCAATTGCTCTTTCATTCAATGGGCTCTATAAATTTGGGAGTTATGCTGCTACTGCCACGGGGATGTGGCAATCCGATGAATACTTTGTCTGTCTCATCTTGTGGCTATGCGTGGGGATGGGCTAAGAGTAAAATCGCAGATCCACTACTCATAAGCAATATTTATTGCTCGTATTGAGAGCCAGCCTGAGAACTTCAGACAGGGTTTTGTCCTGGCTGCTCTGCTAGGGAACAACACCCCAAATCCTCACGGCAAAAGGCTCACAGAGGTGCCAGGGAGGTACAGACACGGCACATTTGGGAGCATCCTGCCCACACTCCCACACCTGAAGAAAAACTGTGGTCTGGGCAGGGAAGGCATCAGGTGGACCACTCCAGTGCCTTGGCTCAGATCCTGCAGCAGCAGGGAGAAGACATGAAGCCTGAGCTACCACCACTAAGGGCAGGAAGGATGGAGGCATGGGTATGGTGGCCAGAGGAGTGGTAAAGACCTGCCTGCACCACCATGTGCAGCACTCACAGACACACATGAAGCTGTCACAGACCTGCCTGCCCCATAGACATTGCCTCGCTGCTTTGGGATGTCAGGATTCTGNTGCGGAGAGGGGGGAGGCAGAGCACAGATTTTTTGTCTCCCATTTTGTCTCTCATTTTTTGTCTCCCACTTCTGCCTATCTCCAACTTTTCCTCCTAGCCATTCAGTACAATCAAAGCACAGGTTTACATGACAGTTGAAGGAAGCTGATCTGAAAGACAATTATATTTTACAGTTTTTCTAAATAGGAGAAAGTAGTGGCTTGGTTTCTTTCCGCCCCAGACTGTTTAATTACCAGGGTATCACGGAATGGCTGCATTGTAATAAAACTCCGATGTGTATCCAGGTATCAGGGGATTTATTAACTTGCACTCAACACTGGCAATCAGCAGCCAGGGTCAGATGTGCCTGGTGATGATGACATCATCATTTTTGGCAGCTCTTTCCAATGAGTGTTGAGTGAGGTAATGTCCCCAAAATTAAAACTGACAGCAGGATTAATAATGATAGATTCCTTGAGCCTTTTCTTTGTGTTTTAAATTGGTGTTCTATTTCTTCCATCGGGGGTTGCCAAAAGATCATCATAACATCCACCCAGCACTTCAGCCACTGGTAGGAGTGCCTGGGGACACTGGTGAGTGTTACTGAGTGAGTGGGTTGCTTCAGCATGGCTTTGTCATATGAAGACACTGGCTGTACTTTCAGTGGGAGATGGGCATGTTTCATGCCACCATTGCCAACCTGCAGCTCTGGGAGTACGGCTGGAAATAACTCTCAGGGAGGTAGTTGTCAGCAGCTGGGTGAGATAGCTACTGTTCCTGATTTCAGCTGGAGGAAGACTGCATCAAAGTGTGTGCTGCTCCATCCTCTTAAGTTACCTCCAACTGTACAGCCCAACATACCTGCTGGTCAGAATCATAAAGCCCAGAAAATCTCAGCTTCCCCAGCACACTCATGGACATTTTCATATTTCAGTTAAAAAAAAATCTGAAACAGTTTTCACATTGTTTCATCTGTCTGGTCCAGGAGGTTTTGCTTATTTGTTTTTGAAGTTATGCAAAGGAAAGGGAAAGGAAGGGAAATCCAGGCTGTATCTGTCACCCTGTGACCAAACTCAGTCAGCCAGAGACCTCAGCAGGCACAACACAGTGCTATGAGTGCAGAGCACACAGCTTGCCTGAACCTGACCCAGAGCACACAGGCCTGCACACACCAGGGCACGTGGACCTGCATGTATTTAGATAACATACAAACCTGTCTCTCTTTTCTGCTCAACTAAATGTCAGATGGAAAGGTCTTCCTGGGACATCCCTGGAATCTGTCGCTCGCAGTGATAAGCNTCCAGGTATCAGGGGATTTATTAACTTGCACTCAACACTGGCAATCAGCAGCCAGGGTCAGATGTGCCTGGTGATGATGACATCATCATTTTTGGCAGCTCTTTCCAATGAGTGTTGAGTGAGGTAATGTCCCCAAAATTAAAACTGACAGCAGGATTAATAATGATAGATTCCTTGAGCCTTTTCTTTGTGTTTTAAATTGGTGTTCTATTTCTTCCATCGGGGGTTGCCAAAAGATCATCATAACATCCACCCAGCACTTCAGCCACTGGTAGGAGTGCCTGGGGACACTGGTGAGTGTTACTGAGTGAGTGGGTTGCTTCAGCATGGCTTTGTCATATGAAGACACTGGCTGTACTTTCAGTGGGAGATGGGCATGTTTCATGCCACCATTGCCAACCTGCAGCTCTGGGAGTACGGCTGGAAATAACTCTCAGGGAGGTGGTTGTCAGCAGCTGGGTGAGATAGCTACTGTTCCTGATTTCAGCTGGAGGAAGACTGCATCGAAGTGTGTGCTGCTCCATCCTCTTAAGTTACCTCCAACTGTACAGCCCAACATACCTGCTGGTCAGGATCATAAAGCCCAGAAAATCTCAGCTTCCCCAGCACACTCATGGACATTTTCATATTTCAGTTAAAAAAAAAATCTGAAACAGTTTTCACATTGTTTCATCTGTCTGGTCCAGGAGGTTTTGCTTATTTGTTTTTGAAGTTATGCAAAGGAAAGGGAAAGGAAGGGAAATCCAGGCTGTATCTGTCACCCTGTGACCAAACTCAGTCAGCCAGAGACCTCAGCAGGCACAACACAGTGCTATGAGTGCAGAGCACACAGCTTGCCTGAACCTGACCCAGAGCACACAGGCCTGCACACACCAGGGCACGTGGACCTGCATGTATTTAGATAACATACAAACCTGTCTCTCTTTTCTGCTCAACTAAATGTCAGATGGAAAGGTCTTCCTGGGACATCCCTGGAATCTGTCGCTCGCAGTGATAAGCAACCAAGCCACAGCCACGAGGTCTCATGGATACAACAGACTTGGGGCTTTCTGCACAGAGGACATGGAGCATCCAGGTTTCCACACTCCAGCCCTCGACCCCGTCTCCCCCCACTGCTCCCACTCTCTGAGCATTTTGCTACCTTGAATTCTGCTCACTCGTCTCCTGACATTTCTCTGTGCTGTTTCTCCTGCCCTGCTCCTACCACTCACCTGCATCCTCCACTGAGACCAAAACAAACAGCAAAGCCTGAACATAAGCCTAAGGTTCAAAGCCAGATTTCTTATGCAATTTTCCCAAGTTAGCCAGAAACAGATTTGAAAAATTATTGAAGTACCTGGGATTTTCCTGTGAATTGTGTTCTGTCACAGCAGCAGATGGAAGTGGCCTGGGTATTCATGCAGCCTATTGACAAATTAAATCCTCTGATGGCCATTTGGCACTGAAATGAAGAAGAAGAAAATACTGAAACTATGGATCTCAAATAGCTTGTATTCACAATAAGTAGTACTCACTGTTGCTAATAGCCACCTTGCTCAGATAAAACCCATCTCACTAACACATTACTCTGCCTGAGCACAAGCTACAGACTTGTGCACTTAAATGCTGTAAAAGCATTATTTTTCCTTTGTGCATAGATGGATGTACACTGCATGGAGCAGTCCTGTCTGAATACTCTCATGAAAAATGCAGAACCTTGTAGGACCTACAGCTGTCCCCACCCCTTGCTCTGTATTGACGGCAGAGACATACTGCCTCTATACTGCTAAGTCAAAGTGAAGACATGGAAATCTGAAATAATGATGGAAGAAATGAGCAAAGTTTTGGTCATTGTTTAATTTGCTAAGAGAACAACCCCACCTAAGATTCCTTCTGCCAACTCTGACAAAGTGGCCAAAGATAAAGACAAATATGCCTCAGAGATGAAGCACAGCTGTTAAACTAACAGTGAGCGTAAGAGGAAAAAAGCACAATAATTTAATTACTATCTGTGCCCTTTCCATGTTTCTCCCTCCAAAGTTATTGGTGAGAAACATAGTTAGAGATTTTGATTTTCCTTATACAGATGTGGCCCTTAAAAAGTCTACCAATAACCTTGCAGAACTCCATTTCTCTAATGATGAGGAAGTGCTTTAGTTAATTAAAGCTCACAACATTTCTGAAAGTGTCAAACTAAACAGTGCAGCTGCCTCATCCTGAAATGCAGCACTTTCAGAAATGTTTGTGGGTTCCATACAGTGTCTTTCCCCCACACTCTGCGTTCCTATCAGTTGAAAAGGAACCTCAGGGGAAGATTATATACAAACTGACACAGAAAATGGGTTGGAACTGTTTCTACTGAAAGCGTGGGGCTTTTTTAGAGGAAGAAAAAATAGCCCTGTTACCAAAGCCAAAAAGCAACGAAAAAATTACCTTGATTTTGCCTGAGGTTTCTACAGAAAGGATAGCAAAGTCCAGGATGTAACTTGCTGGTCACACTCAAAGAAGGGAAGAGCGTGCAATCAGTCTGGACCCTGACCCTGCAGTCTGAATTTTATATTGCAAACAACTTGGAAGAATTTCTCTTCCTGTCAGTGCAAAAATATTTCAAAATTGCAAAATGTGGTCACCAGACAGTCATAGTTTTATATCGAGCTCTATCATCAAGCAAGTCTGGATCTGCTTTACGTTTCCCTTTCAGGTAGTGGAGTTGATAGTACAAGTAATTATAGCAATAATGTCTCCAGTCAAAACCTGTCCATAACAACTCCTTCATCTGGCTGCGTACACGCAACATGGCATTGCTTTTGTACACATTGAATTTACATTAGGAAATCGTCACAAGATTTGCTTCGAATGCTCTGCCAGACTCCTCATCTTTCTGCTATGAGCTCCAACCAAGACTACTGTTGAGTGATTCAGGCATGGTGCTGGGCCTAAGGAATTCAGATTGGTTTGCAGCGAGCAGGTCAGCCCACAGTTTTGTACTTGGCTCATGCAGGCTCTGATTCAACAAATTCCTCCAGCCTCTGCTTCACTTCAGTCTCAGGTCCCATCCTTTTCCTCTGGGAAAAGCATTTCACTGCAATCTCCATGCAGCAGACCATGCCCTTGGGAGCCAACTGCCAGCAGACCTGGGCACTGAACTGAAGCCCTGCTCTGCTGAGTATCCCCAGGTTCTGGTTTCATGATGGGCTGCACAGCTGTGATATCCCCATTTACCACACCACAGTCAAGTGGACAGCAATATACAGAGAAGTGTCAAACATGTACAAAGTCCTTTTCTCACTCTTGAGGAAAACTTTGTATTAGAGGAAAGAGGAAAGAGGTCGTCTTATCACTTCCATGTTTGCTGACAAGCTGGACCCCCTCTGCCAGTTTGACTGCTAGGTTGAAAAGCACAGCAAGCCAGAGCTCATCTGGGATAAAGAAGCTCCACAGTGCTACATTAATACTGGCAGCTGAGATTTGTACATCCTGCCTGGGACGTAACAAAGAAGCAAGACCTATCTCCAAATCAGGTACCAGCTTTGCTCATTCACATTGTGGATCCCGTGGTGGTTTCCTTCACTCCAAAAACCACTAATTTAATGTACAGTACAGTCATTCTATGTGGGGGGAAAGAGAAATTCTTTCTTCCTTCCTGTTGGAAAACTCTTTGGCAGTAATGCTTGGATTGTTTTCTTTGTAAATTATATTCATGCTGTTTTCAAGATGTTTTCCTGATTTTATTGAAATTTGACCAATTTAACGAGTAATGTAGAACTTGTTTCCATGTTAAAAAACTCTCAGAGCTGCTTGGGAATAATTATTAAAGCTTCCATGTGTGCAGCAAAGCCAGTCACTTTTGCAAATAGCCAAAAAAGTCAGTAACAGAAGGACATTGCTCTAACAATAGGCAAAGTAATGCAAAACCCGAGGCCACCAACCTTTGGAGAGCAGGGGCTGCGCTGGCTCTGTGCCAGGAACATTATGCTCGCACCTGGATTTCATGCCAAATTCCATTGAAAAAAAGGTTTTAATCACAGATAGGGGACCAATACAAAGCTCTGATGTCAGTGGACGTGCTCATATGGAGTCCAATAGAATCTGAAGCAGGATCCAAAGCCCTGATCTCCTGCTCAGCAGTTATGCATGCTCCTAACTTCTTCAGCTCCCCTTGAACCAGTGCTCTGGGGGATGAAGGGGCTGTGGTGTGCTGTTGGATCTGTGAGATGCAGATACGCATGAAAAGCAGCTGCATGGTCATGACCCCAGCTATGTACAGCCCAGGAAGCCAACAGGCATCAGGCACCTGCCTAAACTTCAATACTTACCCTTTTGGAAATATATATATATATATTTTGCTAAATACGGTGGCAGTGGTGCAGGGGACCATGCCTTCATGTTTAGGAGCAAAGCACTGATGCCTCTCCAGAACCCCTTGAGCTCAGCTCCAGCTGGAAGCCCTCTGGGCGAGGGCAGTGACATCGGCACCCGGCAGGCAGGTGGGAGATGTCCTCATTGCTATTCAAGCCGAAAGCCAAAGGCAACCCTTGCCGGTTGTAAAGGATCAGGAGAGAGCATTGTGCACGGGTAGTTTACAGAACTGAAATACAGAAGCTGACACTTTTATGACTTTCATAATCTCTGCAGCAAGCCGCGCGTGCCATGCAGCAGACACCGGCTCCCTGGCACCGTGCCGTGACAGCTACGTGGGCAGACAGGGACACGTCCTTGGTGACACCCAGCACACCCAGGTGGTTCTGCAGCTCCTGGGGGTCTTGCTGCAAACTTCGGTGCCCGCTTACACAATGAGCCCTCAGTCTTACCAGTTTCTTTAGCTATAGATTTTGCTCCTTTTCCTGTCTGGTGGCTAGAAACACATTCACATGCACGCATTTCTCTTTCCTCACCCCAATTTAGCCTCCAAGGCTGGCATTGCAGGACATTTGCAGCTGCCTTTGAGGTCCTGCTTTCTTCACAGGATTCCCCATAACACTTTCAGCCCTCATCTTCAATGCAAGAAAAACACAACTGGAGGTTTGGGTAATTGGAATAAAGGGCCAGACATCTAAACCAATGGCTAAACCAAAGCATTTGTGAATTTATGGGCACCACCTGCTTTTAGCTTCTTCTGTACCATTAGTTGGCTCAGCAGGTCTGAACAAAGCCCTTGTAGCACTTGCATTTCCTCAGCATCAATAATACATCCTGCTGGGTCAGGCTGTGCCACGCCACAGCAAACTGAGCCACCAGGGTGTCACGCTGCCGTGAGCCGGAGCGAGGTGACAGGACTAGATGGGGCTGTTGCAGCTGTAACGCGAGCCAGCGTGGCAGAGCAGAAGCTCTGCTCCAAAGGAAGTATCCTGGCTTCCTCCTTCCAGAAGCTCAGACGCACAAAATACCAAAAAGGGAAAAATAAAATAAGGTAATGAACACCAGAATAGCTGCAACTGCCTAGCTGTTACTAATTCAAGATACAATTAAAAGAATATTCTTTAAACACCAAAGGGATAAGGATCCTTTACAATCATTTGATGGTTGGACCAGATGATCTTAGTGGTCTTTGCAACCTTTGTGATTCTGTGATTCAGTTCAGCTTCCCCACCCCATGGGCAACCAGCAGTGTGACTGCACCCCATGCACGAGGCTGGAGGAGAGCATTTAGGAAGCCAATGCACCTTTGCAGCACTCACCCATGGGCTCCTCTTAAAGCCTGAGCACAAATGTAGGTAAGGGCATTGAAGCTGAAGAAAGCTTAAAACAAAATTGTCCTCCATTGAAAGTAAAACAGCAGCTGAACAGGCAGGCAGCATGCCCTCAGGAACACATCGAGCAGCAAAAGAAGAAAGGAAGAGCTGTTTTCCTTTTAGGATTAAAGTGACACACCATGTAGTGTGTTTATTAAAATGCAGCGTGGTTTCAGTACGAATGGCATTTCTACATAAAAAGAAGGTAATTTATTTACCTTCCTTTTTCCCAGGGGCACAGGACAGCGCTGGAGAACTTTGCCTGCCACTTGCCTGCACTTCTATCTGATGAAGCTGAAGTGTATCTGTGTCCAGCTGCTTGTTCCCTGTGGCTGAACAGAGGTGACACACAGGGGCCAAGTGAGGCTTAGTAAAGCTAAAGAGTTATGGGAAAGTAAATGCAGTGAGGGGTGGAGGAGGACAGCAGAACTTGGCCAGAACAATTACATCTCACTGTCTGCATTGTCCTATGTTCCGAGTGTTGAACCAGCGAAATATTGGGAACCTGCACCTTCTGTTAGATTTGTCACCTAAAAAAAAACCAAAGGATTTTGTGCTTCATCGCAAGCTGTAACACACAGACAGCTCTGTTCGCAACTGCTCCTTGATGGTGTCACAGTTCTGGGACTCTCTGGGAAATTCTCTACTTGCTCACAAATGGGTCTGCAACATTTCATAGCTTTTAAGACTGTAGTTTATGAATACCATAACTAATATTTTCAGCATTCATTCCTCTAGTGCAATGTTAGCCCTTGAGAAGTTCAGCCCAGAATCACAGAAATGAATGCATGCATAGTAACTTGTTTGGGGGAAATAAAAAAAAAAAAAAGCTAAAAAATCCCAAAACTTTCCAGCCCAGAGAAAGACAATTATCTTGAGTCTTCTTGATTACAAATTGCTTATTTTGCGAATAACTCTACAATATTATTTATGTACATCTGTCTTGGTTTGCCACAGCCAGAGATGAAATCACAACTACATTTAAAAGACTTTCAGAGTTCTCAAATGTGAAAGAATACTCCTTTAGGCTGGTCACATCACCACCTGAGTCACAGCACAGCAAAACACAACCAAGAAAATGGATATATAATGTTAAAAAGAATATTCTACCTGTTGCAGCTAAGAAACATCCCTTCTGTGTGAGGAAAAAAAATGAAATAGCTTGTGATTTTTTTAATCAAAATGGAAATTAACAAAGCAGAATAAATGTTTCTCAGCATCTGCTTTAAAGGCCGGTGTTTGGTGAGAAGCAGCCCAACACAGAAGGACAGAAGTGATGTCAGAGGGCTAGAAATGGTCTGAATACCTGACAAAAGAGAGGCTGGGTCACACCTGAGGGGATTTTAAGTCTTAGCAAATCCTGGCAATGAAAAGCAAGGCAGCACAGATAGGTGGGAGCAGGTGTGCAAAGGGTGGCTCCTCATCCCTCAACAGGTGATGTAACCTAAGGGAGTTTATAGCTGATGAGAAGCACTTGGCAAAGGGTGGGGGAGGCTGAAGCAGAGGCAGATTCTAAGCTTGGGGAGAGCCCAGCAAGAATGCTGACGGCTCCAACATCTCCTGCAGCCCCATCCTGGCAAGCACCCAGCAGCACTGCCCAGCTGGGATGTGCCATGGCATCAGCATGGGTTTGTGGGAGGGTTTCCCTTCTGCACATGAAGCCCCTGTGAGCAGTTTGCAGTGCAGAGTGCTCAAAGTATGACGTATGTACAGTACTGACTTTACAAGCTGCAAGAGAGGTCATGTAAGTCACCTGATACCATGCTGCTGCCCACAAGGCATTTCAGAGCTGTCTCAAACCATCTGACTTCTTACAGGTTCAGGAGATTTTAATCCCTATGAGCATTCTGGTAAACACAAGGGTTAAATGTTCATTGCCAGGAACACTCATGGAAACTCTGAGGAGGTCAGAGTCAGGACCAAGGGCACATTTCAGAGGAATTCTCTGAAATGCTGGCTACAAACAATCCAAAGTTTACCAGCACTTGCTGTCAAATCCAAGCTGCTTTTGGGCAAGGCACAATCTTGCACGTAAACCATTTGCAGCTGTAAAAAGCAATCTTGCTTGCTTCAGAAACTGTATTTCTTTCTAAAAAACAAAAATCACTTACAAACGCTATCGTCAAAACTGAATGGAAAGGAAATAAAGTGCCTGCAAGAAAGAGAAATTAATTTGTGCAAAATTAGTCCCATTTGTGCAAATATTTACAATCCAGCTTAATATTACACACATTCCCTCTAAAAACTGATGCATGTGCTCAGCCATATATTGTCATGCATTTGCCTTCAGTGTCTGAAATGTTAGCAATAATTGGCATGAGAAAAGTCCTGATGCTTATATGCTTTTGGAACTGCTGATAACCTGATAAACAAAAATGTTAAGGCAACTCCAGGAGCTAATCAAAACCCTGACAGGTTGGGGAAATGTCAATATTTACAGCAAGCAGCCTTTCATCAGTTAATCACTTTTAACCTTCATAAATTAAGATACTATAGAGGACTTCAGGTTAATGTATGAACCTTCTATTCAATTAAAGTATTACAAAGGCAGTTACAAACAAGTAAGGCATCATGAAAGCAAGTAAAATTGAATTTATCAGGTGAGAAGCAGGCTAAGCAGGGAGCAGAAAGCCCCAGTTTCACTGTTTTAACGGAAGTGTTCTGCGTAATTCTAAAGAAACAGACTCAGCATTAACTCCAAATATTTTATTTCACACATAAAGCACGGTACCCGTACCCTTACTAATAAAGAACAGACTTATGCCAACTCTAGTGCATGCTTTTGTTATTGCATTATAGTTCATGAGAATTATGGTGCATAATTAAGTAGAAAAAACTTGAACCTGGAATTATAAAGCAGTCACCAAAAACCAACGTTCCACTTGATATGTATTAAGTCATTCCTTTTTCTTCTTTTTTTAATGAAAAAAATAAAAAAGGACTTAATGGGGGGGGGGGGCAGGGGGGGAAAGAAAGAGGAAGAGAGGAAAAACTCTTTTCCTTGTAAATCATTAAAAATGCATGAAGGTTTAAAGCACGCCAGAAACAGCCTGTGCATTCATTTAGGAGACTATGCACGAGAAAAAGCCATTGCATTAAAAGCAAAAAAAAAATAGATTTTTCTGAAAATTGGGGTAGCAGGGTAGCTAAAAAAGCCATGGAGGTAGCTGGTGGCTTAGCAATGCTCTAGGCAGGGGGGAAATCTTGTTCCTCTGCCTTTTCCTAACTCAAAGCATTGGAGGCTTTCAGTGCAACAGCGTTCGTAATGCTCCAGCAGAGCTTTCTAAATTTTATCTTCCAGAGGAGCTGATCACAATAACAAACATATGGATTATTATTCTTGCTGTCGACTTCAGCTTCTGCCATAGAGAAACGTCCTGGTACGAGTGGCTAATTTATTGAGCTACAGATGTGAGCTCTCCTCTGCGTGAGGAAGGCAGTGTGATGTGGGAGTGAGGCAACAGGAGCAGCAATTGCAGGTTAAATATCCCTTTGACACTTCCTACCTCCTGAAGGCACTTCAGCTCAGTGCTTTCTTGCCCTGTGAGAGGGAATGCTTGCTATGAATGATGCTCCACAATGAGGATGCTGGGTTTTATGTAAGTACAGCTCATCGTTACGAAACAGCATCACACCCCATCAGGGGACGGCTTTCGCCCTGTACGAAGCGGTGCCCCCGTGGGACAGGGTATCTGACCTTGATGTGTCACACTGCAGCTAGAGAGAGACATCAGGAGAGAAGTGGCTTTTATTCTGTGGAGCTGGTTGGTTTGTTTGTTTAAAGTTTTCTGCGTCATCCTCTTTAAATTTTTAGAATGAATTTATTGCTCTTGAAATCCATATCCCAGGGGCCCGGGTCTGCTCAGCACAGAAGAAAGTACATGGGAAGCGAGGCTGCATCTTTCTCCCCCAATGTCTCAATCCTGACTTGCAGTAAATGCCTAGAGATTAAAAAAAAAAAAAAAAACCATAAAATGAAAAATGAAAAAAAAAAAACAGCAAACCAACATTAACTCTATCTCTCTTGGCACTGAAAAGCCAGGAGATGCCACTCCTGCTGCTTTTCCTCTATGCTGTGGACACAGTGAGCCTGATGCTGACCATCACCGGCATCCCAGCCCCACGTGCTACTGAGCAGCTGCAGAAGGAAGGCTCTGTGCAGGATGTTCAGGTCTCCGCATCCACAGTCCCCATCTCTTTGGAGATCTCCAGCAGCCCAAGTGTTGCTCCATCCCAGTCCATGCAAGCAGAGCTTGAGTTGCCAGTGCTATTGGTGATGCCACTGCTTAGGTTGGAGGTAAAATATGAGAAGGAATAGAACACCAGGATTCACGGCTTAACTAACAGCACTGGAGGTAAGCTGTGACAGAGGGCAGCCAGTTTCCCACAGCTGGTAGCTCTTCCAGGGCTGAAGCTCTGCAGGCCAGATAAGACAACCCTCTGCCTTTCTGGTCCCAGTGACCACAGTGGGAGTTACTGCTGTGCCATCGCTGCTCCCAACCGGGCGCTGTGTCCCTCCTAATGATGCCATTTCCCACCCCAGGCAGAAGGCAGCTGGGTTTGGCCTAATCAGCAATTTTCGAGCTTTTGATTCCCACTCTCCCCCGCCCCCTCTTTTTGTCAATATTCATTTTAAATGCTTGAAGTCAGAGTTCCTTTTTCGCTGACTGAGCTTTTTCTGCCTCACCCCTTCAGGTGGAGAGCTGACAAGTGACCACTGCCTGCGCAGGGAAACTTCAAATGAATCCCAGAAGGAAGTATTTGTGCGAGAATGAAAGGGCATCCCAGGCTTCTGCTGAGTAATGGATGTGATAATTATTGTAGGGGGAAAAAGATCCAAACAGTTGTGCTTTTTTGCTTTTTGCAGCCAGGCTCTTGATCAAAAGATGTCAAAGAACTGCAGTTGCCTGAGCAAGCACCGTGCTTTGATTCGGGGGCACGCAGGAAGGACAGTTGCCAACCTGGGAATCAAGAAACTGGCTGCTGCTCCTTTGAACTCTATCAAAAGCTCATCATACTTACTTCCTCCAATTAATGAGTGAATTTATTATTGGAGTAAGGAAGGGCTGGTAGCCAGGGCTGGCAGCGGGTTGGAAGTGGGGTGTTGCCACCTCCAGCCCCATCCCAGCCTCTCGCAGCCCCAAGCAGCCGCTGGCAGCCCGGCCGTGGGCTGCTTATCCCAGGGGACAGCCCCTTGCTCCTGGCAGTCCGTCAGCTTTGACATGCAGAACAATGCAACTGCAATCAAATGCCTTCCCCCTGCGCGCTGAGGCTTGGGATCAGGTTCCCCCTGTATCTCTTACCTTCCATCTACAACTTTGAAGAGTTTGTTCTTGAATCGTATCTGGATATCTCAGAGTGGAATTTCATTCTTCTGAGACTTTTAGAAGTGGACTGGGTGGAGGATTAGCATGATACAGGGAGCGTACTGAGCAGGCTGCAGCTCACAGAGCTTTCTGTCACTATTGTTGGCACTGCCTGAAAAAGACGATGCTCTCCAGAACGTGGGAATTGCCATGCAAAGCAATGGACAGCATCTCTGCACCTTCCACTCCTTGAAGAATAAGAACAGCTTTCCTTCCTAGCACAGCATAGGTAAAGATGTACTGAGATTGGATAGCATCTTCTCACCACGAGTAGCCAAAAATCAATGTCTTGGGAGAGAAAAAATACAGTTTTTCAGTACATTTGCTCCATGTGGGCTGAAGAAGTGTGTGAAAGGCACAGACCAAAATGGAACCCATTCCTCAGGTCTCGGGCACGCTTGTGCAGGACTGAACTCTGCAGGGCTTAATGCTGTTTTGCCTGTGTAAAGGAAACATTCAAGAGTGGAATAAATGCTTCTGGAATTAAATTACCAGCTTCTGATCTGAGATCCCTTGCAGCTGATCAACATATATCCTTGGACAAGTTGTTCCTATGCAGAGCATACCCTAAACTATATGCACAGTCCTCACACTGCCCATGGTACAGCAAATACCAAAGGTGTATGCACTCATGAAGTCCATATACAACGTCTGGAGAGAAGTTGTTAGTCTGCAGCAGAACAAAGACAGTGTTTTCAGGATGGTATCAAAGGAATAAGCTGCGCCTGAGACTTGGTCCCTGTTTCTGAATGAGGTGTCCTGGCTGCTTAGCTGAGGAGACTGTCAACGTGACTGATCACCGTCAGCACCTCTGGAAAGGGCTTTTGTTTGTGTTTCAGGTAGACAGTTTTACTGCATTATATATGATCCTTGCAATCGTTACCACTATCAGCTTCTGCCCTAAATATAGTGTGAATGTTCCTTGCCCTTACCCTGGTGTCAATCCCCTCCTTCATGCTCCCACTCCAAGTCTCGCACACTGGCTCCAGAAGTGACAAATCAGTACGAGTGCTCTGCTGCTCTCCAGGGCTCAGCAGCCCAGCCCTGGGCCATGCCTCCATCTGCAGCCATGCCGGGAAAATGTGTCTAGGAGCTGAACAGAAACTCTGATCCCCTGCAGCTCCTCTGAAGACTTCCCATAAATATCCAGGGCTTATGCTGACAAACTCACATTGGATTTATACCCACAGGACAGAGCGGTCACTTGTTCAGTCACTCAGTGTCCCCACGTCCATTGCAGACTTAGCACTGGGTAACCTGGAAACAGGACAGATCAGATTTCACTGCCTCCCAGGATTCACTGACTTCCTGTGAATTTTAGGGACAGGGCAGAGAAAGGAGAGGGAGGGGCCTATGGGACCAGATTGAGAGAGAACCCCTTGCTTTGGTCGAGATCCCACTGGGAAGCATGAAGGAAGTAGGCTCTGTGAGGGACTGTGACAGCACACTGCATTTCTGTATTCATTCTCTCTTGCTGATGTTCCTGTCAAACCAGCTCGCTCTGCAGGCCAGGAAAAGCTGCACCCACTGATTCCAGCTCTGAGTTCAGCTTGTGCATCTGAAAATGAGATGGAAAAAATCCACATTGCCCTCCAGCATTAGAGTAAAGCAGGGAGGAACTCAGGAAGCAAACCATGGTGGATCTCAGCATAACAGGCTGAGCAAGCAGCATGTTCTTCCCTGTTTGCTCTGTGCTTCTCACAGTGCCACAGAGAGCTTCCTGAATTTAAAAAAGCCTCACATCCTATGTAGGTCCAGTTCACAAGGCATTTGGAGAGCAAGAACTGCGTGCCACCACGATAGAATCACTTTCAGATCCAAATAACACCTCCAAGGAAAGCAGGAGAAGGGGCACCAGGTCATCCTTGCTGCAACATACCCAGCCTCCACCTTCATTTCCTGCCCCCCTGCATGCCCCATGGTCCCTCACAGCAGTTCTGGTCAGATCTGAAATTGCTTCACAACTGGGCAGTTTTGTATTAAGTCGGCACCTTCCCCAAGACCAGGTATGGAAACGAGGTCCAACCTTTTAAGACGTGTACACCAAGAAAGAACAAGCTCATGGAATCATCCATTTGCCAAAGCTTTATGGATTTGTTTAGTGATTATTCCATAGTGAAATGCAGTGCCTTCTGGGAAGGAAGACAGAGATCTGTCATCAGGAAAAAATAGGCATAGGTCATTGAATTACAGTTTATTGGCCTGAAATTACAGTTCTCAGGGAGGGCAGGAGTTAGAACATAGGTAGAACACAGAAGCTTACCCTTCATTTATGAGATGAATGCAAATAAGCATTTCACCACGTATTCCAAACTCAGCAGATCCAATGGGAATGTGCCCTTGCAATACCCTTGGTTCACAGAACTGACCACAACACTCGAGTGTCCTGAGAGGTCTCCTCACCAGGAACCGGGATTGAGCGAGGGATCCACTGAAATTACAGACAAGTAGAAAGGGAAAACATTGACCATGATGAACACAATGGCAAAGCAGGGAAGTGCAAATGCCGGCAAGTCATTTCCTCTCTGTAATTAAGGTTCCCTGCAGAGACACAGTAAATACAATACCTTACGGATTTCAAATTTCCGATGGCATTAGTGCATCTGAGATGCCCTCGTACTATTTGCAGAAACAGTCCAGTCTGCTTTCGTTCAGATCTGGAAAGGAACTTCATTCTTTACACAAAGCTCATTAGCCACTCTGCTGAACTGCCAATCACTAAATTTTTTGATTGGTGGCTTTTGAGTAACATCCATCCCCCAGGCTTGCCCTGGGAAGGGTCACTCTTCCCCACTTGTCCACTGATGGGCTCTCAGGCAGCAGCTCTGCTGATCTCTCCTTGTTCAGAGATGTTAAATCTGACAGGCAGTCATTTTACTTAACTTTCTGAGCTACCCTGTTGGCTTGATTTCTGCTTTCATCGTTAACCTAAAACCAAAATAAAACAAACAAAAAAAAGAAACACATGACTGCACGACAAAAATAACAAGCAGAGTTCTCTAACAAATGACCCATAATGGCACATCGGTGGCTGTGCACTGTAAAAGATAAGGAGAATCCTGGCTGCAGCCTGGAAATGCAAACGCGCTGGCAGAAGTCATTTCCAGCCTACTCCACAGCACCATGAAATACAAGGTCACACTTCCTCTATGCTAGAGTAACAGGAAAGTACATCTATTTTTTGCAGTTTCTTCAAGGTAGTTAGCCTCACTTTCCCACCAGTACCCACCTGGACAGCTTCACTGAGCATACACAGAGAACCAACAGCAAATAACAAAATGTGGCTGTAAGACCAAGCAGTAGGAGTTACCGTCTCATAATACTTCAAACTTTTCAAAATAACTTGATCAAGTCTCAACGAGGCTCCTTTAAAATAGCAAACCATCTCTTGCATGAAAATGTATTCACCAGAGTGCAGTTAATAGCTGGCTACAAGAGACCATTTTTACCACTGAAATTGCAGCTAATTCATCATATCTCAAGGGTTGCTTTTTTTTTTTTTTTAACTGGTAACTTTCATTCCATCAACACACTGCAGCAATTCTTTGTACAACAGTCCTGATAAAGCAGAGCAGAGCCAAGCAGGAAAGCTGAGGACCGCAAGGTGCTGAGGAACTCAAACCCCCAAAAGAAGCAGCGCAGAGCTCCCCCTGCTTTAACTGCAGCTCATTAGCTTCCAAACCTCTGCAAACTTCTCCCGTAAAGCAGGTGAACTCTGGTGTTGAGATCACATGATAATTGCAGCTTTTCCCCAAGCAGGGGCTGCTCAGACCCATCCGGCTGCAAGCAGAAACATGAGCGAGCAGCGGTCCCGCAGATCCATGGGGCATCGGGGCGGGTGCTACGGGTGATCCAGAAATAATGGGGCAAACTTACAGCAGGTTTTGTTTGTCACTGTTGCCTTTTTGTAAAGATTTTCTGCATTGAATGGTGAGAGTGTGGTATGCAGAAATATATAATAGGTGACAATCCTATGGAATAACACTGATGTGCTTCTTATGCTACAATCAGACCACAGTTCCTCTGAAGTCTTGAGAAACATTAGGGTTCATTGCATATCCCTTTAAAAACAAAAAGCTTAAGACCAGGAGAAAGAAAATATTTTGTAATCAATTCCATTTACTTATTTTGCTTATTTTTTGCACCATATGTTTTTAAAATTAACATAATTTGTGTTGGTTTAAATAAAAAAAAGTCATCTTCACCACTGGCAGCTGCGGGTGGAAAGCAGGGAGATGTGTGCGTTGTGCTGGCTGCCCTGAGCACTGTGTCAGAAATCTTTAGCCCACTCACTGGGATGTGCCTGCTTGACTAACTTCTTTCTGCACTCTTCACACCCACTCCCACACTAAGAGGAGGAACACAAAACAGGTAAAAACAGCAAAAAAGGAGCCAGCCAGCCAAGCCTCATGCTCCAGGACCCCACAGCAGCAAAGCAGCTCTCAGCCTACTGGGAAAGGCTCTTCAGTGCCTGCCCAAGTGCCTTGCTGCATTGGATTAGAAATCCAGGGGATGGATATTGAAATGATAAAATCTTCAATTCTGGCACCCACTGGGAAAAATCTATGGGATAGGACCAATAAAAAATAAACCAAGGCAACAGAATTATTAATCTTCCTAAACCACAGTAAGGGCTCTCTTACTGGAACTGCACCCTCTGGAGGATGCATCCCAACAGATCTGCAGCAGCGCTTGGCTCACATATTTATGTGTGTGTTTTATCACATGCTAACATGGGACTTCCTTTGATTTGTATATGGGATTTGAAAAAAAAAAAAGGCAAAAAAAGAAGTTTCCTTCAAACTTACAGAGAACCTTAATGGTGATTTAATGCTGTGAAATCTGGCTTGCCACAGGACTGTGACAGGACTGTATTTTTTTCCTGCCAGGGTTAGGTTCTTGCTATAGTGCAGCAACATTTTTATTTTTTATTTTTTTTTTAAATGAAAAACAAATTAATCATTTATGAAGTCGTGGAGCCTTGTCTGGACACTGCATGCTTTTAAAGGCGCAGGGTACACACACGGGGCAGAGGGGGAAGGGGAGAAGCACAGCTCGGGGCTCCTGGTCTGCTGAGAGCAATGTCACGGCCTCGCCAGGTGGGTTTGCTCAGCACACATCAGCAGGTTGCTTGGCCTCCAGTTTGTGTTCATGAATAAATTTCACTTTGCAAGAGCAACCAACAAAAAAAAA